>JAKJJM010078169.1:0-11785 GCA_021901965.1 Pipa carvalhoi
AAAAAAAAAAAAAGCTGTGTTTTAGAGAACAATGTTTTGCTAACCTACAATATGGTCTCCATGCAAATTCACATGGGAGCTGTGATCTAAAAACTTTAAAGGGCAACTCCAGAAAGGAATTTCTTTGAATTCTGGATGAAAGAAAGCAAATAAATAGTGGGACTTTTTAAACCATGGTCTGTTTAAGCTGTGTTTTTATGAAACATTGCCTAATGTGCTTGGGCAAAGTAGTTTGAAATACATAGAAAATGTCATCTAATTTGGTTTGTTGTAGGAAGTGTTTGGGTCAGCATCTAAATATCTCTAAAAACTGCATGAATGGATTAGAAAGAAAGGTGTCTTCAAGTAAATGCAAACAAAAAATTTTTTTTATGGTGTCTGTTACCAGTTTGCCCTAACCAAAAGGCAACCACTCAAGCTTAATTCCAAAGTAGGATATATGTTTTACCACCCTCCTCTCCCTTCCCTTTGAACAAAACACCATTGTACAGAGATCCTGCTTCCATGAATACTAAAGGATAACACACATGTAGTGCTCTGCAAAACTGAGCAGGCTGTATTAAAAGTGAGCTGTAGGGAGGAGGGTCCTGGGTCTGGCTAATGGAGTTTTGCTCCTTGGTTTTTTAAATGTGCTGCTCAGTTTTATGAAATTGTGGATCATGCAGAAATAGCAATAGATTCTAACTTGCCTGTGACCTGCTTCAATCCTCAAGTGTATGTCCTCAAGGTAGGTGTTCATAGAGAAGTATTTCTTGTAGAAGTGTAAAACCTTGTGAGATGGCAAATCAGATCATGCCTATTAGATTAACGCTAGGGCCTAGCATACAGAAAGTGTATTTAAACATTAAATCCATTGAACAAGGCTCCCTCGGTTGCAAAGCTTATATACTCATAAAATGGTGACCCTTTTGGCATCCAGTTCTCTATCAAAGATATTAGAACATACAAAATCTAGATCATGTGGAGGCATTCTGTGCTACATTAGCTGTAATAATTTTAACGAAGCTTAGTTAAATGCTTTTCTAAAATTTGTAGTCTGTTTTTCCTTCAGTAGCCGAAAAAATGATTTTGTTCTGTTCTTTACAAAAAAGAGAGTGATAGAAAAAGTGGATTGCTTTTGGGAATCCAATCCATTTTTTTTTTTTTTTATTATTAGAGAGGTCTAGGCACAGAGACTGGGTGTGATTGTGAGGTTGGACTTCCCCTTTGTGATAAAAATAGCGATTTTGTGAATTCAAAAATCCCAGATCAAAATGATTACCTTGTTTAAACGTTTATTCTTCTGGGTTAGAAAAACTCACTAATGATAGTGACTAATTTTGGTAATGTACTATTCTCGTCACATGTGACATCATGTGATTAGTCATTTCTTTAAACCTACCTGTATTATCACTGTGATAGCTGTTTTTTTCATTAGTCTTTTAGTAGTGTCTCCTGGCACAAATATAATGAAAATGCATACAATAAGTATCATGGTGATGTTATTGGTAGTGTAACAGTAATGGATGTAACATACTGTGGCATTTTTTCTCTATGGGTTAAATTAAGAGAGACTATTTAGACTATTGGATATAGAGCAACTGTCCCCAACCTTTTCTGGTTGCTACCTCTGGAAACTTTTTCAAAGAAGGGGCGAGGGTGCTATTGTGTAGTGCCAGGCTTCATGATGGTGACGGGCCCCCTGAGTGAGCATCACCATCCTGCAGCCTGGTACCATGAAGACCAAGGGACCAGCATTTCGGTATCCCTGATATAGAATACCATACTGAAACCATGAATTATTATATTCATTTTAAAGGACATGGACAGATTTTAGGGGAACTGAACCCTGTTTTATATGCGAGACTAAGGGGGTTATTCCGTAAACTGAATTTGCTTGTCGAATTCACAAACAGCAGATTCCCTTTATAAAAATCACTACCGCAACATTTTTTTTAGTCGCTGTCGCGATTTTATAATGGGAGAATTGTCGCGTCGCGACTTTATATTGGGAATCCGCTATCTGTGGATTCGACGAGGCAAATTCTCAGTTTACAGAATGACCCCCTAAGTTCCAAAACATGGGATGAGGTTTTTTTTGGGGGGGTGGGGTTTAACAAGGAGAACAATCTATAAGGAGAGTGTTTTAAATAAAGGGTATATACTGTTAATAATGTTCACTTGCTTGATGAATATGAAAGTGTTATGAAATATAGATTGTTTTGGATATTTTTTCTTCTATTATAAAAGCAACAATTCACGTTAGCTTCAGAATGTCTTCATTTATAATTTTTCAAGTGAAATGGGATTATCTTCTAGCCTTGATACTTGATCGTGTTTTTATTTAATTTTCTATGAACAGATTGATGACGCTTCTCCATCTATTTCTCTGGCCCAGCTTGCTAAGGTATATGTATAAATATATATATATATTTTACTGTCCATATTGGCAACATTCTATATACATGACTTTAAATATGTTTATTCTGTAAAAATGTCCTGAAATTACTTTTAAAATATAGAAATTGTGTGGTGTGTAGTAGCATCCTGTAAACAGTAGCCACCAGTTTCAGGAACTCCAATGACAACGGGAGTACCCAAGCACCTTCAACATTGTTGTAAAACACTCTCTTTTCAAGACTAAGAAGATGTACAGAAGCCGCCTTCAGATATCTGCTTTCCTAATATTTTGTGTTAACTTTTTCCTGAAGATAGAAGCTTCTGGGGCTTTTTTCTTTTTAGGTTTTATTTTAAATTTTGGTAAAACAAATGGACTGACTTTTCTTTTTTTATTGAAGGATTGCAATAAATCCCTGATATGGACATTTGCTGTGTGTTTTCTACCGCATCCTCCTAACCCAAAGTTTTCTTTTTTTATTTAAGTTTGGTAATCTTATACGTCCATGCAACAGTATGAATTGCTTTGATGGAAATTAAATATGTTGCATTTAAGCAAATGCTTTAAAATTTGCTATTTAATATCCAACATGTTACTTAGCAGCCATTAACATTATAAACGTTGAACATTTTTTACCTTCCTTTCTATGAGACAAATTATATCTAGTTTAAACATGTAATGCAGGTTTCCAAAGTTTTAACTGTTTCCTTGAATATGACTATTTATTATGTTCTATTTTAAATGCTTTAATTGTGAATTTGATGTGATGAGCACAGTGTTTCAGAATTTTAAATGATTTTTGTTTACTTGTTTGCGTTCATGCATGCTGATTAAAATATGATCAATTGAATGCTTGTACGATAGACTTCTTTTGTAAAATTTGTAACGTAACCATTGGAATAAAATATTTAAACTGTTTGCCTGTTTTGTGTATGAATGTTGAGCTCATCCATTCCACCACAAATGTCAAATGCCATGATTTTAGACCATGTTTATTCATGTCATTTTAAGATGTATAAAAGTGCCTAATCTTTTGAGCAAATGTAATAATGGGGATGTACCAAAGGTAGGGATAAGTTCAAGATTTGTCTGAATCGGAGAGAGGTTTTCAAGATTCTGATTTGCCTGGATCTTATGGCTAGGGCCACAAACAAGGCTACTTTGAAGCTAGGAGGATAATACAATATTCATTGTTTCCTATGGGATAATCTACACAAGCTACTTTTGTGCATAGGCTTTAATGATCCATTATCTTAGCTACACAGTAGCCTGTGTGTCCCTGACATAATGCTTTGGTCCAATAAACAAATTAACTATTTTCCTGACATCTGAATCACAAAATGATCTGAGATTTGCTGATTAAGGTCCTACTGCATTCACAAGTCGCAATGCCACTTCTTATTTGGATTGACTATATCTTGTGAATGATATGTATTTGACCACATTCAAAAATTGCATTTTAATTAACACTATTTAAATTATGAATGTAATGAGCATTCTCCAATTGCCCGTAAAGCATTTATGCATTTTGGGATAACTTTAGGTGAGATGTTTACTTTTCAACAGTTAAATGAACCCACTTTTACTCAGTAAATATGTTTCCATCTGTTTAATTTTTTAATTCAATGCTGCAACACTTTATATGTTATTGTTTTCCATAATGCTCGAAATGATGCCCTTTTTGTCACAAAGGCATTGTTAAGCCCTGTGGTTTAACATTTTTCTGTTAAGTATGAAAAGCTGTCTTCCTATGTCTGCACTATTTCTACTTTGTTTTACTAACCTAGGATGTTAGTCAGAGCTCTTTGAGTTTCCAGTTATTTGCAGTTGAAGTAAATGTGATCATCCATTCTTGACCTATACAGGGATAAACTACACATGCCACCAGTTGAGAAGCTAGGATATATGAGGAGACTTTTGGGCCCAGCTCCCATTTTACAATAATGATGAATTATATCTGTATATTTTTTCTATTCATGCTGAGTAAAATAGCTTTATCCATCAATTTGATATAAACAATATAGCTTCAATTAAATACACATTTTTGCTTCTGTCCTTAGAAGATCGGTTTAGAGGTTTTTGATTGTAGTTATGCCACATACATTGGGTTGAAATAATGCATTCCCAGACAGCAACAGGAATGTTATGTGTTATAATCATTTTACTCCCCACCATTTCCCCAGTTCCAAGAGTATGTAAACATTGTTTTATTGTATTTTTATTAAATCCCTTCTAGTATAAGAAATAATATTGATGCCAAGTAGAGCAAGTACTATCAATATTTTTCCATTATTCGCACAGGCAAATAGAGCTGTAATCTTGTGTCAAGGATGGTATACAATCATTTGTGGTCTGTTATATGTAGTTGACACATCACTCGCACAATTACAATAATTTTATTAAAATTATTATTAAATCAAAGCAACAAAACCATCCAGCACACTCTGCTTTTAATTTACTATTGCATACTGTTTTTTCTATTGGTTGAAAAAGTCTGCTTGCACTGGCAGTCTTGCAAAGTAGGTCTTTTATTATAACAGTCTTGTATAAACATGGCCTAAAACACCAGAACTTTAACCTTTACAGTGCTATATCCCTCTTACCTGCCCAGGCATTGTAGAGGTTAAACATTGTATTACATGGTGTATTTCATGACTGTAGGAACTCACAATTTTCCCTTCAAGTTCATCTTCATTTTGGATGTTTCTGGTGAATGGCAAAACATGGGTGTTATGCTACTCTATACAGTAGTGAATGTGTGAGTGGATGTATTTTGAAGGCTTAATTTTGCAGCCTTCTCTCTACTAATCTTTTTTTCCAAAACAATTGCCTATTAAACAGACTGCAAATTTGGTTGAAGCCAATGCTTCTGAAGAGGATAAAATCAAAGCAATGATGTCACAATCTGGTCATGAATACGACCCTATAAAGTAAGTTTTTGTATAACGGCACACTGAAGGCTCATCTGCTCTACAGTGGTAAAATTATTACAGTAAATTTGTTTACTTTAAACTTTTTTTCCCAGCTATATGAAGAAGCCACTAGGACCACCCCCACCATCCTACACATGTTACCGATGTTTAAAACCAGGACATTACATTAAAAACTGCCCTACAAATTCGGTAAGTCTAAGAGCTGGTGCCCTATTCAATTGTCGTAATCCAAATATTTTTCTTACAGCCATTTTCTGCTTTTAGTACGTTAGAGAGTTTATGTACAGTCTGGTATATTTACCATATGATCTTCTTAACTTGTAAAATAGCTAATGGCTAATACTGCACATGCACTTGTATTCGTTAACCTTATTGCCATTTAAGCCAATCCTAAGAACAGTTTAGAATTGTTGGTTTGTCTCTTTAGAATATTGTTGCTTAATTGCCTTTTGTTATTAAAATGCTGTTAGTTTTAGTTTAGTGCCAGTGTAGATGTCTGTTCACACTTCATGGCTATATACACCACTATTTTGGTAGTTCAAATGGAACTGCAAACTTAATTATGTTGGGTGTTGAATTGTAATCTGGAAGTTTGCTTGAATTTTTTTCCCCATATTTACTCAGGACAAAAACTTTGAATCTGCTCCTCGTATCAAAAAGAGCACTGGAATTCCTCGGAGCTTTATGGTTGAAGTAGAAGACCCCAATATGAAAGGAGCAATGCTCACAAATACTGGAAAATATGCCATACCAACGATAGATGCGTAAGTGTAATCGCCCCAGTATACCATAGAATTCTTCAGCTTGAATACATCCTTTAAATATTGGGATGTGCAGCTACTTTATTTTTTTTCCTCCTACTTTTTTCTCTTCCCCCCTCCCATTTTTTGCTTTACCTTAAGAAGAACTAAAGTCTCCTAATAAATAACATTTGTTTATTTAGCCTACATGCCCGCAACACAATAAACCCACAATCTTTCCCTTCCAAGCCACCTATTTAATTATTGTTGCCACTTCTGCATGGATAATTACATGACAGTCTTTGTAACAATTCAATTCCCCTTACTGAAAAAAAGATGGTGTCCTGGTCCTTGGCTTCTACAGAGCATAGGGGCGGGCAACTGCTCGCACCGACCGTCGCACCAAACTCCGCTCGCATCAAGCTCTGCTCGTACAAACTTGGAGGGGGGGAGGGGCACAAATTTCACACTCGCCCGGGGCGCCATTAATACTAGGAACAGCCCTGACAGAGCATGTGTGAAAACCAGCACTGCGCTGTATATCTAATTGATATTCACATTTAATGTGACATTTTCCAACCAGTCCAACACTATGGGATGACGTGTCAGAGCTCATTAGCATTTTAATGTGGATCCAATATGGTAGCCGTGAGATATACTTCCAATAGGAATTCTATAAGATAGCACTACAGCCCAAGGTACTGATTTTCTGCTTTATAATAATAAAGATTTCAAGGTGGCAGACCCTATACTTTCAGCATATCAGTTAGTTATTGGTCCCTTGAAGAACTAACGTACCCTACACAAGTTCTTCAATGGACCAATAACATGAGATATTAAATTTGCATTACGATGGTAGTTACTTCTACACATTGCTAGCAAAAATTTTTCTGAAGCTGAAATGCTACTTTTCATTGCTTGTTTTCTTTCCTGTAACAGCCATCATTATCCACTCCTCCTCCCAATCCCATTGTTTTAAATGGAACTTAATTTCAGTGATCCATTTAGCCCAACAGTGAAAGTTAATGTGTCATACCCTGTATATTAATATATCTAATTCGTATATTTTTAATCTATGCTTCCAAATGTGTTGAAAGGTTTTTTGAAAGTGTGATGTGAAATATGTTCAAAATACATTTACTCTGTTTTCTGTCCGTTGGGTTTTTTTGGGGGGCATCTCATGAATATGCACAATCTAAAATACTGAATTTACTTTATAGAGTGCAAGTGGGAGGAGATCTGTTTTGTAATCTCCCCTGATCATCCAAGATTTGATACATTTTGTTAACCATATGGCTTGATTTGTTAATTCATTGCCATTCTGGTTACAGATTAATTAGTTTTGTGTAATGGTTGAATAACTGTATATAATCTAAAATGACTGAATCTGCACCCAGTTTGGACACAATAAACAGGAAGAATAAATCAAATGGTGCAGATGGAATTTTTGAACCGTTTAAAAGAACCATAAGATTATGAAGTGGGTACAGTGGGTGGACATATCCGTTTACCAAATAATACAATTAGGCACAGATCTATGTAAATAGTATAACAAACTGAATGTTTTAATATTGTTTGAATAGTGTTGCATATGCAATGGGGAAAAAAGAAAAACCACCATTTCTCCCTGAAGATCCAGCCTCCTCTTCTGAAGATGAAGATCCCATTCCTGATGAATTACTATGTCTGATCTGTAAAGATATGATGAGCGATGCTGTTGTTATTCCATGCTGTGGCAATAGTTATTGCGATGAATGTAAGTGTTGATGCAGTGTTTTCCTTGGTGCATTGGTCATTCTGGAAGATTTATCTATGCTGGCCTTAAGACTTTGATTAATTGAACCAGTTTTTATCAGATTCATAGTTGATAATGTTTGCATTTTTGCTTTTATAATTACAATGTGCTCTTGCAGAGCTATTAAAGGACAGCAAAAATGCAAAACACTAGAGTAAAAAGCCTTTTTGGCCAGGATATAGGATGCTGAAATTAAGATCTCTTGGCATCCTCAGAAAAGCTTACATTTTTGCTTATAATATTAGGTATGTATCATGGATGGTTGTCATTTGAAACAATTTATCAGAATTACAAATTTTATTCTTAGTGTTTTCACTTGTATCTTGAGCCATCGTAACTGATTTTGTTAAAATTCTCTAGACATCCTAAAGCAGAGTTTTGTATGACAGCTCTCACTACATCTGTACACTTTGCATTTAATTGTAATCATAATGGCTTTGTTATTTCTGTAATATGCTTTATTTACAGGTTATTTACACTTTAACATCACACTGCCCTGGGAATATGATGTCTCTCATTATCTCTTTCTAGTAGATCAATATCTCTTTTGAATTTTATATAAAAATGTGTGTGCATGCAGACATCCAGCAAATCAATTATCTTTATCAGTAATTTGATATTTGTGTTTATATAACAGGTTTCCATTTGGTCAAAAGAGAAGTGGTTTTGAATGAGCCTGGTGCTTGCCATAATGTTTAATTGCTATTTGGTTTTCTTGTATAAATATATCTTTACAACCATTACATTCCTGAGTTATACAATTAATTACCCAGGAGTCTCAAACAAGTGGCCTGGAGACCGCATGCAGCTGTGACCTGCATGGTTTTGGAGCTCCATAGACATTCACATCAATTGTGTGTGAGCATGCATGAGCACTGTGCACTGATAAGGAATGGGGGATGGGTGGTGCACATGAAAAAAATGGCCGCATTGAATGTGAAAGAAATGCTGCCCATCAAATTTAAATGTTTTTTTATGTGCGGCCTATTTACCCAGCCTAGTTTGAGACTCCCTGTTCTAACTTTTCCTGTGCTTTACATTTATAAATAATGAGGTTTGCTTACAGCGATTAAGAAATCATAGCGTCAAAATGTTTATATACTTATACATTTTCTGCAAAATTCTTTGCAGGTATACGTACTTCTTTACTGGAATCTGAGGATCATACCTGTCCTACTTGCCACCAGACTGAGGTTTCCCCCGATGCTCTAATTGCCAACAAATTCTTACGACAGGTATTGCTGGGACAGGTTATTTACTGCTTCATTATATGTGGGTTGATTAGCAAAAAAAAAAATATTTGTTAAAAGACTAGTTTGTACATTACAAAATATATAAAGAAAACTGCTTATTGGTTGGCTTTCTCTACATGATGTCCAGATCCAGGACAGTTCCTTCCTTTTCTTGAAGAGCTTGGGTTTCCATATACCCAGAATAGTAGTTTGAGGAGCAGAAACCACATTTCCACTTTCCCATCTAATTGTGAATGTTGCAGGGCTGAAAAGTTTAGTTCTGCAAAAAGACTAGTTGTTACTGCCATCTTGACTGAAATGCAAAAAAAACAAACAAACATAGCAGTATAGTACCAAAACTTGGATTAAATATGACCCCAATCTCTTAAATTCCCATTTCCATGTTTATCCAGAGCTAGGAGAAAAGAAAACCTTCATGCCAGCCATTAGAAAAATTCCATTCCCATCTTATTATTGGCTACATGAATAGTGCCCAGATAAAACACCACTGCATACATTTAATAATCATAGCTTCAAGGGGCTTTCTTGATATAAAGGCAGACAACCATTTTTAGCACCCAGTTAGTAATCCCTCCTCACCACCTCATTTGGAAGCAAAATGCAACACTTGACTGCCCTTTCAGTTGTGGAAAAAACACTCATACAAAACAGAGTATGGTGCTGCAGGAAGCGCAGGTGAAACTGTGAAAAAAAAAAAAGAGAACGAATGGTGTAGTATAAATGAATGTGTACACCAAAACCGTGTGAATGACACCAAATGGTGTTGCTGTGAAAATCACTGCAAACAAAAATGTACCGTGATAGTGACCAAAAAATTTCAAAAGGTGTACACAATCTGTGATCACACAAAAAACAAATGGTGGAAACAACGTGCAAATATAAATCCACAGGAAAAGGGGTTGCCAATAAATAATACCCACTGGCCCCCCTTGTGGAGGTAACTCACCAGATATAAAATGAGACAATGCTCTATAAGGTCAAATGGATCGAGGCAAATGAATCCAATGGAGCCAATGGAATGATAAATGTCCAAAAAAAGGAAATAACTGATAGTGCAGTATGTTTAAAATATGAACTTTAATAAATAAATGGTGGTACTCACAAACGAACAAAATAGCAGGCGTATAAAATGTCCAATGTGGGGACCAAGGGCACCTTTCAGTTGCATCTATTAAATTCTTATTTAATAGAACATTTGAGTGCACATGCAGTGTTTTGTGTGTCATACTTACTCCACAACCAGGTCACTGTGTAGATTAGGAATTACTACTTGAGGTGCAGTTTATAGTGATTGCTTAATTTGTTTGCAGTTTAAGTAACACTGACATTTTAAATTGAAAGAGTACTAAAGTGCTTATTGATCTAGGAGTGATTCATTTTGGGTGGGTTAGTTTTGCTTGACGATCACTGCTTTTTACTCCCTTGATGCCTCCTGTTTCTTTCAGTGATCATCTTTTTATCAGGTTACAGCATTTAAATTTGAAACAAAAAGATTCCCCTGCACTCCAGCATCCATTAAAAACAACTTTACTCCATCTATGAATAAGCTCTGTTTAGAGCAAAATGCGTAAGATGGGATTCCCAGTTAAAGGCCTTTGATTGGAGACATTTTTTAATATGCTGGAATAAAGTTGTTTTTAATGGATGCCGGAGTGCCGGGGAATCTTTTTGTTTCATGTTACACTTATCTGAACTTGTGGTTTACCTATCTACAGAGCACACAGCCAGAACAGCTTGGTGTGAGTACTTGTAACTTCTGTTCATTACATAGGATTGAGCTGCTGCTTGCACACATTTTTGTTGATGCGTGCTTATATGTATCCAGCATTGTGATCCTCTTGCAAGTAACTCCTCCTATTCTACATCACTGGTGCAAGCAAGTGTAGAAGCAGTATTAGTGCGGTATTAGCAATATTAGTCTAAGCAGCTCTGACCTGAGGCACGGAGTCTAAGGAGCTCCCGGTCTTTACCCTTAACCCCTGCAAGGGGCTGTGGCCTTTTCTGCATTGGTACCCCCAGGTCACAGCACCCAGGTTAACCTCCTACTTGTGGTAGCTGACAGTCACTGTCTCTCAGAAACAGTGGAGTAGCAGAACTGGAAACAGGGACTCAAAACAGAGAAGTAAAACTAGGAATGCAGTAGTGCTGGAGTGCAGGATACTGGATACAGCTCTTAAACACAAGTGATACAGCTCTGGGCTTGAGCAGAGTAAACTCCTTGCTCAGGCAAGGACACATAGAATCTGGCAGCTTAATATAGGGCAGCTCCTGTTGCAATTGGGTGTCAATCAGATTCACGGATAAGTTGAAACTGAATTCTAATTATTACAAATATGCTAATTATAACTAGTCCATCCAAGATAAATCACTACTAGATTACCACTTCAATTCTCCTTTAAGATTATGATTAATTACATAGAGTATCTATTAGAATTTGCATGTGGAGCCCTAAAATTTTGCTCTTCAATTAAATCCCGTTGCCACTAAGTGTTGGCTTCCTGAGAGAGGAAGGGAAAATGTTTTTTTATTTTCAGTTAAGTTGCAACAGGTATACAGGTTCTGCACAACCACAAGACAAACATGTAGGGGGTCATTCCGGTAGCTCTGAATTTTCCATCCCGAATTCACTTATAGCGAACTCCCATTATAAAGTCGCGACCGCGACAATTCTCCCATTATAAAATCGC
>JAKJJM010078190.1:0-10816 GCA_021901965.1 Pipa carvalhoi
TGTATTTGCCTTTGCGAAGTTATTCTCACGAAGTGCATGAGGCGCGACGCTGAAATAGTCGCGGACCCGCTTCATGCACTTCAAAAACAGGCGCACAGAGTTTTGTCTGCCGCTCACAGAAACTCTGTTCGCCTTTTCTTTGAAGTGCATGAAGCACGTAAGTGACTATTTCAGCGGCGCGCCTCATGCACTTCGCGGAAATGCTTTCGCAAAGGCAAATACGGAGGCATTCGCCGCTTGGAAAATCTGGCCCGAAATCTCAAATGTCAGATTCAACATTTGAATATTCAAAATGCTTCTTAGTTAGAATGTATCCCCCTTGATCCCCCCTGCGTCTCTGAATAATAGAGGGGGCCCTTCCTTCTGAGATGCCAATATTCATGGGTCTCTTGTGCCTATAGAGAAATCCGGCACTGACTTCAGTTGTCTTGTTGGCCATTGATCATATTGGCTTTGGTCATTTGACTTGCATTGATCTATCTCAAACTCGATCATGTCAATTCAAAGCAAACTCTTGCTCCTTCACTGAGCTGCCGATTGGTAAAATAGACTAAGGGTCTTATTCATCAAAGGGAGAATTCAACTGTCGAAGTGAATTCTCAACACTTCAGGACACTAGGCTCCAATAGTTGCACATTCTCTACTCTGTATTCCCATAGAAAAGAAGTTAGTGGCATCAGACGCAGTTTATCACGTAGTGTGGCATAGGAGAGACGTACCCTGCCACCAATCCCCTATTTGCCACCTTGATCTGACAAAGGAAAATTGGCACATTTGGGGCGAAATTTACTAATGTCAAAAATGAATTTTTTTTGTTACTTTTTCGACTGTTTTTCACAACAAAAATGGGTGAAAAATGGAGGTGAAAAGGTCAAAAACATAATTTCTACATAATTGTTTTCAACTTTAGTTGCCCTTGGAGTAGTACATATTGCCAAATTCACTACTTTGACAGACTCCTGCACTTGATGAATAGCCTAATTATGCTTACACAGGCAAATGATGCAAAGAGCTCTGTAAGTTCACAACCATCACAGGGTTTAATGAATACGCAAAGATGGGGAATTGGCGAATGGATGAGAATTGTGACCTTTACGCCACTGTTCAGATCTTCATAAATAAGCCCCTTAAATATATAAAGTGCAGGTTAACTGTTTATTGTCGACAACTCTTTGGGCCACATTCCCGTATCTCCGAATATGCCCGATCGAAGGCATTTTTGCGAAGTGCATGAGGCGCGCTACTGAAATTGTCACGGACGCGCCTCAATATGCTTGAAGAACAGGCGAACAGCGGCAGACAAAACTCTGCTTGCCTGTTCTTCAAGCGCATGAAGCGTGTCCGAGACAATTTCAGCGGCGCGCCTCGCGCACTTCACGAAAATGCCTTCGATCGGGCATATTCGGAGATACGGGAATGTGGCCCTTTATCAATAGACTGATTCACATCACGGAAAAACTATTTAATACAAACAAGAGCCAAATAAGACCTCTGCTGGGGACCCATATTCGATTGCGTAGAGTTTTCTACTATTTAATAAATCAAGCCCTAAGAACAACTTGAAGCCTTTCTACCCAGAGAATGTTATATAGCGCTTTTCTACAGCTAGAAAAAGAAGAATCTGGTACAATTAGGATTAATGAGAAGGACTACAGGGGCCTGGGAAAAATCTTTCATGTTTATTGAAACCAGCCCCTGAATATGGTTTTATTGGAGTTACCGGGGTTGCCTGCTAAGAGAAAATCCTGCAAGTTAAATTACCTATAAACTTCTAAGACCTTGCATCTCTTTACAGAAAACACCTGAATAGAAACTATAAACTGTTAACCCGTGGGGTGAAGTTATACAAGCACTAGGAGAATATTGCAGCAATTTTTTTTTTAAGGAGCAATTCAGTGAGGGAATGTAGTGAGCGGAGAGACGATGCAGAACTCTGTTTATCAGAAATTAGTTTTAAAAGGCAAGTAAAACCTGCAAAATATGCCCCCCTGCAGCCTGCGATTCAGCAGAGTGCCTTGTAACCCCCTAACTCAAAGGCATTTAATAACAGCTGCTTATTTCTAATAAAGAAATTATCCAGCAGTCCTTTTTGTACCCGAAATTGCGCAGCCGTTGTCAGAATTTACCCAAGGGTCTGTGCACAAGGCCTTTTGGAAATTCTGAAATACGCAGAGGGGCTTATTCATGAATATTTGAATAGTCGCGTAAAGGTAAGAATTCGCATTCAGTGCCGGGTTTTGGTTGAGGTTGGAGGTCCCTGCCCCGTAGAGCTTACAATGTAAATGTATTGTGACTTTCAAATATGAGTCTGATGCAATTAAAAATATGAAATAAATACCCATGTGCATCAGGAATGTTGCATTTAATTATTTTTTGTCTACTAATGGTTGCATTACTGCTGATGCATTAGTGCAGTGCAGACTGTTTGAAATTGGGACAGTGGCGTACCTAAAATTCTATGAACCTTGATGCATCATCAGCATCCTCATCCCCTTGCAGCGGCCATGAAACTTACTGGGTTCCAGGGGTTTGGGATGCTCCAGGCCTGACTTTCGGGCATTCCTGGGGTGAATACACAGGCCCAGTCACAGCTGCAACATATTGTTACATCCCTGCATTGGGATTGGAATACTGCCTGAGCGCAAACAGGCCACAGAAAGGTTAGAGCCCATAGTGAAAATGGGGATGTTTTACTGGAACGGATTTGGGATAGGAACAATGATGAGGCATGCTGGGAAAAGATCCAAGAACCTCTGGGGATAAAGAGTATGAAAAGATGGCTGACAGGGGAGAAAGGCAGATAAAAGGTTAAGGGAAATGTAGAACATAAGATGCATAAAGAAGCAGGTGATAAGAACAAAATAAATAGCTTCGACGTTGGTTTGTTCTTTGGAGGCATTCAGCATAGACATTAATAAGAATAGCACCCCTAGTGGTCTATAAAGATCACCAAGGGAAATTAAAATATAGTTCATGGACAGCAACTGAATTTTAGGCTTCTAAGTATGCTGAAGATTCAAGTAATATGACTGATCAGTACCAGGTGGTTTGGCACCAAGATGGTCTTCAAGGCAGAACTTCACAAACAGGAAGACCAGCTTGGGCAAAGACTAGAGCAAATGAAGTCTTATTTATAGACCAGGCTAATGAAAAACAGGAAGCACCTGTGCCGCCAAGATCTGCACCATTGGTTGAGAATTTTCGGTATATAGCTGAATGTGTTGTCTGCTAAGGTAAAATTACATTTTGATAATGTAATCCAGTTAAAAAGTAGACCCTAGATAAAAAGATCATGAAAATGATAGAATTCATAGTTGCATTTACTGAGCAGTAACATTTTAACAAAATATTTTTCAAGGCACAAGAGTATCTTTAGTTTCTACTCCACTGATAGAAATGTATTATTACCAGGATACATGAAAAATATCCCCAAAAAAAATCAACAGGCGTCCATATTTACATGCATCAACCCTACATTATACTGGGTTGGACAGGAAGAGTCTAGTAGAGGAATGTCTAAACAGTGGCAATTGTTTACTCAGGTCTAGTAATAGCAACCAGTACTGACAAACTGATGTAAAAT
This sequence comes from Pipa carvalhoi, assembly GCA_021901965.1. Taxonomy (NCBI): domain Eukaryota; kingdom Metazoa; phylum Chordata; class Amphibia; order Anura; family Pipidae; genus Pipa; species Pipa carvalhoi. The sequence continues at coordinate 3,584 of JAKJJM010078190.1, forward strand.
TTCCAAGATGCATGAAAAATATCCATTTAAAATCCTAATGGCATGAACATAAGGAATTATACACAAAAAACTATTTGTCATGGTTCATTGTTAATCACTCACTGTGAAATATAGTGGTATTATGAGTCAGGAATATGTTTCTCGAAATGTAAATATGCAAAATTGCCACACTGTACAAAGCAATATATAAATTCATCTTTCACATTTGACAGACAGACAATTCCCTCGCTGGCATTTAAAGCAGGTTAAATACAAATGGCCTTTGTAAATGTGATGATAATATTCTAGCATAGTGCATTAAAGAAGTAGCAATACTTCAAAACAATTTACTGCCATATAATATAATATGCAAAGACTTAACAATGCCATATAAACATTTTGATGTGCTAGAGCAGCAGAATATTTGGGAATTCTAGAGAAGTAATCATGAATCTCGCAATGTTTAATAGCCTGTCCAGAAGCTCTGCAACAAAATAGGGCTGGATAGATGTTTATTTTGTTTTGTTTGCAGGAAGTTTGTAGATAAAGGTCACGTGATTAACAGGACATGAGCTTTTCTAAGCAAGCAGAAAACATGATTTTTGTCTTTCAAGCAATACAGCACATCACATTTCTACCAAACCGCAAATGTATACTCAGTATTTTATAAAGTGTTCAGCAAACAATCTGTATTCCGTCTCCACAGGCTTATTCTCCATAAAACAGTCTTGTTTTAATGATAACATTATGACATGCTCTGTGTACTTCCAGGAGGTTAAAGAAAATACTTTCATCACAATGCCCTCTTTTCCGCTTTCCCATATTGATACAGGTGAAAATGTTACAATATATATATTTTTTTTCCTCCTTAAATAAAAGCAAGCTGTATATTTTAAGTATCCAACATGTGGCTGAAGTCCCAGGCACTCTCATCTTAGAGGAGATGAAACAGGTTCGCACTTGATATAAACATAATCCCTCTGTCAGCGAAAAGCAAAAAAAAAAAAATCAAAAGCTCTTTTACCATGGACACTATATGAGGGTGTTTCCTACCTGGTAAACATCATAGAGATTCCTTAGAATGAGTTTCTTATAAAAGGAGAAAATATTGGTTATATTAACATTTCTGCTTGTTTAGAAGAAATAAGAATTATTATTATACGGCCCCATATTTCGTGTGTAATGACAATGTACCCACATGCTCTTGAAATGACCCCATGTAAAAGTAAATAATGAAAAATGAGACTTCCCTGCCTTGATTAAATCCTTTAGAATACCAGGTGGTAAGCACAAAATCCAGAAATCCTTATGACAGTTAGTTAAACTGCCACCTCTGCTACGTGGAGAGAAAAGTTCAGGTGGTTTCAGACGACTGATTTATGAGTGTTGGGGTTACTCAAAAAGGTCTGTTGCAAGGTTTGCGGTCAGTGAGGTCTCGAATTCCTTTCAATGGAATTGGATTATTAAATTATCCAAGTGGTTCCCTACCTGTCAATCCGCCCTACCTCTCGTAGGAATTAGTCCATAAATGGTCTTATAATGAATTTCATATCCAAATATTTAAACAGAATAATATTAGGGAGACTTAAACAAACGTTTAGGGTGAAATTTACAAAACTCGTAAAGGTCGATTTTGAGGGGAGTTTTTTTGTCGATGTAAAACCGGGTGTTTGATCGAATCATTTAGATCGATTTTTTTTTTTAAATCTTTTTTCAATGGAAAAGTAGCCACAAGTATTTTTCTCTACTTTTCCATTGAAAAAATCGATTATATTTTTTGATCAATCGCCTGTTTTTACATTTGTAAATTTCGCCTTTAGCCTCTATCAACTAGAATCAAGCCATGGGAAGTGGTGAATAGAGGAATAGATATGTTCTGGTTCAGTATTTCTCTTAACAATGAGAAATCAACAGGCCTCCATATTTACATACACTTACCCTACATTATACTGGGCTGGCAATAAAGAGTCTAACAGAGGAATGCATCAACAGCGGCAATAGTTTACAGAGGTCTAGTATTCCATATCAACCAATCAGCAGTTAGCATTCACTGGTATAGAATAATGAAGTCAGCCTCTGATTGGCTGCTATGGGCTACTTGACCTGTAGAATCTTCAAACTTGCTGATACATTAAGGGCTTCATTCTCAAAAGTCCAAATAGTCACATAAAGCTATGAAATCACATCTTTTTCGCCACTTCCCCATGTTCGCTTATCATCTAAACGATGTAAAGTGGCTAATACGCAACCAGTTTGGGTTAGTATGATAGTCGAGAGCTTATGGAGCTCTTCGTATCATTTTGCATGCATGTGCACAAGTACTTCTACTATTGACTAAGCTGTGGAGTGTCTTGAAGGTGCAAATGCAACTAGGTGTACTGCTCTGAATTTACCTGTTTGACTTTGCCACTTCAGACTGGCAAATTGGGGGGTTGATAGCAGGGCTCCAGTGTTGCGTAAGGTGACTATTCATTCAAAAGTGACAATGGCGACTGCAACTAAATGACAATATGACCTAGGAACAAAGTGACATAGAAATAGATAGAAAATTCACGTCACTGCCCTTCATTTGTCAATTTCACCTCACTCTGCATGACTTATCATCCTACTTCTATCCGCCTGAATACACCACACTACACATGTGACAGCGTCTACCACTGTTCATGTGTTTGACAAGTGTATTCTCCACTTAATCAATGAGAAGTGAATTTGTGTCTATTTTGGTGATGCGACTCGAATTGTAGCAAAGTGAATTCGACAGGGGAATTCATCCTTTTAAGAATGAGGCCCTGAGTGTCCAACTATAGTTCTGAAAGTTATTCTTATAAGAGGGTTGTGTTACCATGTGTTAAAAGAGAACTACTATAGACAGAAAATCGCTGATGGTACAACACTTTGGCACAATCTTACATCTAATTTGGGGTGTAGCTAGACAATCTTGGATCCAGTAGAACTATGGAACCAGGGGTTTATCATATCAGCAGGGAACCAGGGATATACATACCATAATGGCTGGGGAGGCAGCTGCCTAGAGCCCAATGGAAGAAAGGTTCCTGACCTGCTCTTCAAACTGGTATATACCATACCATACTGGTATATGTACACCACTGCGTAGAACCTGGGATTAAAGATTATTTCCCCTTCTGTAGGTACACCTCTGCAGCTAAGTTTAGAACCCCTACCCTGATCCAAGTGAAGATAACAACATTTCCCTACATAAACATCTATTCGTGACAAATTCACCACAATAGACCACTGCTACTATTTCTCTCAATACGCTCAGAACATATTACATGACAATTCGCTCCATCACAGCAGGGAAACAAATTCACTCTTTGACTTACGACAGAGAGATGCTGTGACCCCCAGAGTCAAGCCTTTGAGACCAGTAATGAGTCAGTTTTTATTTTTTTCATTGAGTTTTGCACAAAGCACGGAACACTTGTCCTAAAAGAACCATAAGCACTTTGTATATCTGTGACTGCAACAGGACCCTGTGCGCTTTTAGTGGCTTAATGTATCTAATTCTCCACAAGAATTGTGCGTAGCTTCCTTAACTGTTCCAAGCAAATTTCCCTGGCCTTGCTAGATTACCTTAAGACAGAGAAACAGTAAATTACACTGAAAGTTACCATAGCGACAATTAGAGACTATTATAGGATCCAAAATGGACTCATTATGTGATGAGAACTGATCTGTGCAGACAACATTCTAGCAACTTCCATCTTTATGTCTAACGTTAGATCAGTTATAGCAGGCCCCCTGCTCCTCCATTACTCAGGGGGTTACCTCACACCCATCTATAGGGCTGCTTCCTCAGCACAGCTTTAACACTGGAGCAGCATTAATAATACAATATAATAAACAGGGCCCTTGCCAAATGGAGAAGTCTGTACTGCCAACCTAATAGTTTTTTGTGTCCGACAAGTTGAAACTAAAGAATAATTCTCTCTTAATGTACATTAGAGACAGGATTCTGCAGGTTTTATTGACAACGCTGGGCGCGCTGTGGCCCTCGCTCCTGAATTTTTTATTATATAGTTTTAGAACTGCAGATGTGTGAAGAGCAGAAATGTTCAAATGCGTTGTTAACCCATTAGGCTAAACCCGTAACTCGAAATGAACGTTGGAGCTTTTCAGAAGTATTGCAATTTGGTATGTTATTTACCAATCTGATTTGCTAACCATGAAGACAAGGCTGACTAACTTTCTGCACTTCAGCTGTTGCTGAACTATAGCTCTCACATAGCCCAACAGCTTTTACTGGTCAGGCTTCCTCTGCCAGGACTGGGGTAATGGTAAGACATAGAGAATTATGGACCCCACAACCTGACAAATGGTGCCCCCCAACAACTTAATGTAACTTTACACACCCTTGTTATACTACAAACTTCCCAGTTACTTTGATTAGTGCCGAGTAGGTCAGCAATTGACCACCCTGGTTTGCAGAGTTCCCTACAGCAGTATCAGCCATTCTGGTGACCCTGCATGAATGGTTCATAGTCTTATTTATGCTGTAGACCAGTGGTTCTCAACCTTTTTATTGCTGTGACCCTTTAGTACAATTCCCTGTGATTTGGTGACCCCCGTTCATTAATTATTATTGGGCGACTCCATTCAAAGCCTATATTTCCAATGGTCTTAGGCGACCCCTGGCAAATCGGCATTCGACCCCCGATGCGGTCCCGACCCACAGGTTGAGAACCCCTGCTGTAGAGGAATCGATAAGCTGAGGGGATAATTTCATTGGACTTGGGTGGGACTGAAGATCTGTTACTTAAGAAAAAAATCCTATCATTCAACAACAATCTGCAATTTGCTTTGTAACAAACACCTTAATGCTCACTTACTTGTTAACAGCCCCTTTAATTAAAGCATTCAGCAGCAAAAATTGAAATGGTAAAATCATAAGGTCCTCAGATGAAATCAGGGAGGGGGGTTGTGGGGGCAGCACAATGTGGGGTATGGGGGTTGTGGGGGCAGCACAGTGCGGGGAATGGGGGTTGTGGGACAGCACAGTATCTGGTAAGTGATGATTGGGGCACCACAATATGGAAATAGGGTGGGTGAGAGAAAGGAACTTGAAAATTACAGAGCTACACACTGCCTTGCACCACTTTACCTGCTGTGCAGTAGTGCACTATGTGGGGGTAATGCTGCCCTGTATGGGGCACAATGGAGGGGAGACTGCTGGGGGGAAGCATATTGGCATTGTCACCTAGGGCACAATTAAACCTTGTCCCGGCACTGGCCCCAAGTCTTTCAAGAGCAAGTGAAAAGTACTAAAGGGCGCCATATTTATCAAGGTGTAAATTGTCAAAAATGCATGAATTTGACTGTCTGCGGCAGTAGCAATTCATTTGTTCAACAAATCTATCTGCAGCTTTAAAAATAAGGAGAAGTGAACTTGCGACTCGAATTGTAGCGAGGTGAATCCATCCTTTAGTCAATAAGGCCCTTGATGATTATCAGGGCTGGCTTGTCTATTATGCCAAAAATACAGCTTTAAAAGGCAGGCACACATGACGTTTATCTTACTTTATTTACCTTCTTATACATTATGTTTTATATTTAGAGAGATTTCATTCCGTTTCGTTATGCCGAGAGGTACGGAAATGTTACATTCATTTTCGGCCACAGATTTCGTCGAGGCGGCCCTGTTGATTACACCCTGATAAGAGAAATTCATATGCCTGAGGTTTGGCAAAACAGGCAAATAAAATTATGCTGCTAACAAAGAGTTGTTTAAATGATGTAATTGCCATTTCTTTTACACGAATTGGAGTTCATGTATAATTTTAGTGCTGAAATTTTTTTACACAACCAATTCTATAAAATAGATCACATTTTTATTTTACATTTTATTCTTTATTATTGCTTATACTCATTTCCATAAGTTATACTGACATTTTGACACCATTTTGCAGCATTTTGAATCCCCCCGTGTTTAAACAAGAAATGATTTTTGAGTGAACACCTGTAAAGATTACTGGAGCCGGCTGTGAATAAATACATACCTGCTCATGTTACCTAAACTGATCCCCTTTAAAATAATGTCAAATATAATTTCCTATTATCGGATTACATTTTCTTTAATAAACCAGCATGTTTAACCTCATTCTATCACACAGGATTTATTTAAACATTATTCTTTTAAATAATAACTTCCTCTGGAGTTAAAGAACATCACCCTTTTTCAGGGTTAAATTACATGGGGGGGTCAGTGGTTAGAGTAGTTCTGGGGCCCAGGGACCTGAGGGGGACCCACTGAGCACAAACAATTGCATTTTAAAGCAAACTAAAACTTCACTATTAAGTGGCCGGCATATAATCCTGCATGCGGATGCTAAAGGATATACAGGAAGATGAATCAATAAAGTAATGATAATTTGTATTGATTCATTTATATAGCGCTGATATATTACGCAGCGCTTTACAGAAATTCATCATTCACTTCAGTCCCTGCCCCGTGGAGCTTACAATCTAGTTTCCCTCTTCAGTCACATACACACAAACAGACTCAGATGTATGTTTTTGGATGGTGGGAGGAAACCCATGCAGGTGCGGGGAGAACATACAGGGCCAGATTCCGTAAGGTCCGTACTTCTGGGGAAATGCCTTTGCGAAGGCATTTCCCCGATGTGCATGAGGTGCGGCTGCTGAAATAGTTGCGGTCGCGCTTCATGCACTTCAAGAGCAGGCGAACAGAGCGGTTTAGAGGTAGAACGGACCACAAACTCCATGCAGATGAAGTCCAGGGTGGAATTGAACCCAACGCTGCAAGGCAGCAGTGTTAACTACTGAGCTATTCTGCCAAATTTTGCTCTAGTTACATCACTGCCCTTTATTCCTTCATTTTGGAGACAAAAATATCTATTATGTATATTCCTAATTCTGTTTTATTTCTTCAATTTTTCTGTTTTACATCTTGAATTATCCAGCCGTGTTACTTTCCGTGTCCCGGATTTAGCAAGACAACCTTGTTTCTTAGATGCTTTCCTTCAGTGTAAGAATATTACAAGTTATGGTACTGGATAACTGGAGGTGGGATCTTGATCCAGGCAATTATTCTGACCTTTCAGTGTAAGAACATTACAGGTTATGGTACTGGATAACTGGAGGTGGGATCTTGATCCAGGGAATTACTCTGATCTTCAGTGTAAGAACATTACAAGTTATGGTACTGGATAACTGGAGGTGGGATCTTGATCCAGGGAATTATTCTGATCCTTCAGTGTAAGAACATTACAAGTT
>JAKJJM010078197.1:0-17179 GCA_021901965.1 Pipa carvalhoi
CTATACCAAAAAACCTCTGTACATGTCTTCCTAGAGAAGTATAAAACTCTCTCAAAATGCCACTCAAATAGAAACACTGCTGGAATAAGTCCTACTTCTAAGGTAAACCAGTAGATTTAAAAGAGATACAAAATATAAGTATCAATAAATGCCGTAAAACTGTAACACACTTGTCTAACTTAAAGACAGGGGCTAAGGACACTAAACTACACACTGGTCAGATAAAGTGTCTGAACTCAGTGCAGAAAAAAGCTCTGTAAAAAATAAGAGCCAGAGAAATATAAATATATATACCGGCTGAGATGGAAACTGCTTGATTAAATGGCAGCAGCGTGAGGACTGACTGCTCTGACCGAGCAGGAAAAAGTAAGGGTATCGGAAGAGTAGAGGAAGGAGGGTGCGTTGTCTCCCCGATAACTCGGACGCGTTTCGCCCCGCACTCAAGGGGCTTCTACCAGCGAATAAACAAACTGGCCTTAAACACAATGTGATATCAACCTGAGTCCTTTATTCCCCTTTTAATCCTGTGGTAATTTTAATTGAATAATAATATTGATTTTAAGAGTTGCTATATTAATTATTGTGATGCGCAGGTAATGTGGTAATTTATTCTTTCCCCTTAAATATTTTTTTTCTAATTAATTACCAACCTAGCACCACCAGTTTTAGAGACACTATTTTAATCATTTGGTTGTGAAATGTGCTGTTTTCCCCTGTTCTCTTAAAAGATGACATTTTTGCCAAAACTGCATAGTACTAACTGTCATACCAACCCAAATAGCAATTTTCCTTTTCTGGTGATTTGGTCCTTTAAATGCAATCCTATGGAGAAAGTGCTGTTAATATATTGTGTTATCTGACTGCATTGTGTTCTAATGTCATAATCAGCTTTAAAGAATTTGAAAAAACTAGCTCTACTATATCTCTATAACTAACAGTGTCCTCTAAAAGGGTGTTCTTTAAACATACACATGGAATGAGCGAATGGTAGCCTTTGTAAATCATATTGAAAAAGGATATCAATCACACTGACAGTGAATAGCTTTTTATGTAATTGCCCTATGATGCTTTTTTCAGAAATGTTGTGGAAATTACTCTTTATTCTACTTGCTAATGGTTTGGCTTTATTATGTCTATTAATGATTTTTGTGCTTCATTAAAGTGAAGATATAATCACACCAGTTTTCATTTTTAAAACAGGCTTGAACATTGGGCTTTTTTAATATTTGTTATCTTAATGTCATTCTGACTTTCTTTATATCTGAATGAAATTTCTACTTACAAATATTGTTATGTTGAGAAGATTTTTTGGAATTGAAAAATCACTTTAGCCTATCTATGAGCTTCTAGCCTATTAGGTAATTTCCTTATTGGGCCAGTGTCTAAGGGAAAACAATCTGCCAGACCTGAGGTTCCATATCTTTCCTCATATATTAAATACATTTTCAGCAGTCCAGGAAGGATAAAAAGTGTCCTGCTACTTTCTAAACAGGTGTAACATACATGGGGCTACTGCTTGCAGCACAGTTGTCTTACCTCTGTACTATATTATCAGCAGGGTTCTGGGTTCACTGGATTTTGCAGCAGAGCTGCGCTGGGCTCTTTAGTGGTCAGCTGAAAATAATTGCTCAGGTGCAATGCATTCACTAATTATTAACCCTATTTAAACCCTGAACCTGCAGCTATGCATTGTCTTTGATTGGTCTTGTCTGGCTTGTCCAGAAAGTGCCTTGGCTGTGGTTGTGTTTATCCTGCTTTTCCCTGATACTGTGCATCCTGTGCTTGCCCCTGGCTCTGACTTCCTGGTTCCTGAACTTCTGGCCTGTTTATGACCACTTTCCTACCACCCGATTCTGATTCTGTATGCTCCAATCTGTTACTGACCCAGTTTGTATAACTTTTTCTTTCTTGTTTCCATAGTAAAACATTTGGCACTCTTGCTTGCCCTTGTTGACCATTGGGAATCTCGTGCCTTTAAGACCTAGTGGCACCCAAGTAGTGGAGGGTTCCTCCTGAAGCCAAAGCATGCAGAGACCGGATTAACTGTGGTTTCCTAGGTTTTGTGTAGACTTACATGACAACAGGGCTTACATAACTTTAGCCCATGACTTGGGAGCAAATTCCTAAACTGTAGTTCTCTATAAACTACTTTGTAAATGCTTCCGATGGACACCTGCAAGGGAAATGCACAAGAGAGCAGCATAGGATAACAAAAAACAAGAAGTAATTGCCCTGGGTTGATGTCAAAACTCTGGTTTGGCGTAATGTGACTGTATATTCAAAAGTGACAATAAAGACTGTGACCAAAAGACAATATATAGTAGGGACAGGATGACATAGAAAGGAATATAATTTTCACTTAATACATTTAGTGGGCTTTCCCAGTCTCTCTTTCATTCAGAGACTCTTCAGACACAGCTGGGCTATACTTTTAAACTTGGTGTGGAATATGGGAGTGGTCTATGCACCAGCATTCTTAAAGATGAACACAAACAAATTGCATAATCCACACAGGGCATTACACCACCACAAGCCATAGTAATTTACAGCAGCCAAGAATCATTCAAACTGAGCCCAGATAATATAATATACCCTCTACAGGGCTGGCAAATTGCTACAATGTGTATTCAACTTTTTAAATATTAAAAAAGCCCTTCATGCCAAATATGTGTACTGATAACATAGTAGCATAATTTGTCAAGCCAAAGAAGACATAAGTGAATCCATTCCAGTCTATTATCTGGAATTGTTGATCCAGAGGAAGACAAAACCTCCCATGACAGTTACCCTCCTTTCTGTGTTCATTATAGATTTTAAATGCTTCTTCTCTACCTTTCTATTTTAGTAGTATTTCTAGACCTCTTCATTTCTGGAATCCTACTTTGAAGGAAATTGTCTAAGTCAATGAGGTTCAAGTTGTCTTTAAAATGACAGAATTTCACCTTCTTGTAGCTCAGTATTTTTGTGACCCCTTGATAAATGTTCTTTTAAATAAAAGTTTATTATATGTATTTTTTTTAGATGTCCTCACAATGTGCACTTAACCTAATATCAGTTGGGTAAGGTAATCACCTTTTGATATTGACAACATGTTTCCACCGATTTCAGTGTCCCAGTATATATCCAGTTAGTTGTGGTCCCCTATAATAACTGCCTCAATCTATTTTAACACTTCTATTTGTGCTAGTAGTAGATTTTCTGTGAATTCTGTTGTATTTGGAAGCTTGTAGAAAATCCCTCTCAGTATTTTATTATTGCTTATCTCTCCACATAGTCCTTTGTCACTTTCCCATCATTTCCCTGGATTGTGAGCTTTAGACAGAACTTCACATAAAGTCAAATCCCTCCCCTTTTTCACTTTTTACAATCTTTTCTGAACAAATTATAACCCTATAATCCTGCGTGTTTTCAAGTGCCTAGTCATAGCTTTTATCAATCAAGGCAATGTCTCATTTATTATCATTATGTCATACTATTCCTCAGACATTTTTAATTCCAGTTTATTAATTGTAATTGTCAGGCATCTAGCATCATCATCAAATTTGAGATTTTATGCAATTTGTATTATAGAATTATCCTTATAAAATATTCTAACATTTTATCCATTTTCTCTTTATGCACAGCTGCACCCTCTATTCAAGTGCATTCAAACCATAAGGAATAGCCTGTAGTCAATATAGAAGAACCCCTCCTTCCTATTACAGATTCTGGGACACTTGTTTATCTCTATAGTCTTCCATTACCTCTCTGGTATGGCACATGTTACATGTAGTATTTCAGAAATGACTACTTTTGATTTCCTTGCACAAAGCTTATGGCTTAAATCCCCGAAATAATTTAAGAACCTTCCACCTATCCCTAGTGATGTACACCTTTACCTCTGGATTATTTAAATCCTATTCAGTTGTTTATCTTAAGTATACATCAGCAAGGTAAGTTATGCTTTCTACATGGACATATTTTTGTCTATGAGAAAGTTAAATTTTTCTGTAATGGTAATTATGTTAGTTAAAATCTTTAGCCAAGACAGTTTATCACCTTTTTGTCTCACTTATGATGTGTAGTAGAAGCCATTGCTTGGCAGGTATAATTTGGTTGGCAGCTGCACAAGCATGCATTAAAAAACTATAATTTGTGTAAAGGATTGTTGGAATGGATTATGGAAAAGTTGAAGAATTCAGTTAAATTCTACAATAGTGTTTAACACATTTTTGTTGGGATTGAATTTTCCCAGTGTACAAGGACTCCACAAGGTAATTCCTTATACAAATTTAAGTAAAGGAGTATGCAAATATATTGACTATTCAATATAGAGATTGACTCTATCATTTATGAGCATTAGCTTAGATAGCAGAGCTTCCAAGAGAATATTCAGGTCATTACACCTTGTAATCAGTAAAATTAGAGCTTTTTTAAATTACTAAAATGGCTCCAAATTGCAAAACATTAAGGGGGTCATTCTGGTAGCTCCGAATTTTCCATCCCGAATTCACTTATAGCGAACGCCCATTATAAAGTCGCGACTGCGACAATTCTACCATTATAAAATCGAGACTGCGACAAAAAAATTGTCGCAGTCACAACTTTATAATGGGAGTTCGCTATAGGTGAATTCGGGAAGGAAAATTCGGAGCTGCCGGAATAACCCCCTAACTATTAGCAGTTTGTAATCTCAAAGAAATAGAACCAAGAATCCATTGGAAACAAAACAATTTGATAGTCTGTTTAAAGTTCAGAGACTTTATCAAGATCAGTTCCCACTGGGTATATCTTAATAAGTGCTGGATTTACATCTCAGGAACCTACAGGCAAAGAATGTATAGCATCTTTTATTAATAGTATTCTTTTAATAGTATGTCTGGTGTCTTAGGCTATTCCTGCAATTTGGCGACATCCCTTTATGCATAAAACCAATCAATATTAAAATGATTCTAAAGCAAATACATTTGCTTTAGAAATTCAAATTATATAAATAAAAAACATTACATTAATACAATAGAACAAAAACATTAAACACAGAACAGAAATGAGATTAACAAACATTTAGTGCACATGAACAATGAGTTTTTAGACTATATGGGCCTGCATAAGAATGCCCCCAATTCTTCCTCCTTGTTTTCTTAACTGCAAACTCATCTATGATGTCTCCACAGCTCAAACTGAATTCTCCTAAATTGTTGTGCAAGTGCATTTCACCTTTGCTGTTTATAGACTTTAGGTGGTTCTTCACCTTGCGGACAGTAGAAAACAATCTTTTGCCTGAACAGTTTAAGGACTGGAAAAAAAAAACATCTGGAGAGTAAAGGAAACATTCATATATGTCATGTAGCTATTTTTCCATATTCAAGGACAATGTTGACACTTTTCAGTTTGCAGATGGTTAGTTATATTAAGACTATATTATGCTTCTCTTTTTCTTTAGTATCCCCTGTTTTCAAGGGCTATTCAGAATTCAATCCAACCTTGGCAAAGGGCTTGATATGCATCATCTTGCAGACTAATATGTCTGTGATGATGTTTCCACTACGCTTCTGTGAGATTTAATAGATGAGGTGCATATATCCCAACCCAACAGCTGCAGTAATGTAAATAATGCCAATGATCCTTTGCAGCAGTCTGCTGCACACTACCCCACAAGATTTAAAAATTGAGTTGCACATGAAACCTACTCCTGCCTGAACTCTAGAAAATGCACCACATATTGTTTGCACTATTATATGAGTGGCTATTTCAATGCTTAATACTGTGTGAGGCAAGTTCTGTGCCACATGCTCTATCCTGGGAATAAAGCCAATAAACCATTCCACTAGCAAACCATTATCTTTTAAATACCTTATAATAATAATAAACTTTTTAGTTCTTCAGTGTGTGGAAGATCAGCTGTAGAGTCAATACTTATCTCAAGATACTTTGCCTTCTTTGCTTTTTAGTTTTGTTCTGGAACTGTGTCACTCAAAATCTGAATGAATTCTTCTCACATGGTTTTGGAGATGGCTGTTTTTTAATATGTTAATGTCTAAAAAGATATCAAAGGTAGCAATTGCTTATAGCAGTTTTAGGTAGCTGCTATTATGTAAGTTACCAATATTTTTATCAATTCTTTGAAATTACAATCAGCAAATGTCCAGTGTTTTAACAACAACATACACATTTCTCCAGTGCTGTCATTCCTCTCTTATTTGCTCCACCTTGTCAACACATGCTTTGGTAAATTCTCATGTTTTAATGCACATACACAAGACTTAGGATATTGAGACTGCTCATGAGTTTGCGCTTGAATGTAACTGTTTAAAGCGTAGACCTGAAGTAATGCAAATTTTGCTTTAAATTCACACTTTCATGAACAGGCCCCTAATTCTTCATGACTAATCTGTTTTGCCAAATCAGAAGAAATAGCAGGAAAGTTGGCATAAAACACAACATTAACAGCTTTACCTTTGACTGATACATCCTGATTGTCAAAGCCTGCATAATCAGCTGGGATGTCACAAGCCTACAATGTCATCAGTATTATTTATAGAGATGTTATCTCCTTCATCCAGTGTGGATGCATCCTAACTTGCTGATGTGCTTGTGCTACCAAAGAAATGGTCTATGTTTGCAACTTTTGCAAACAATTTAGTTGTCTTTTTCTTCTCTTTTTTTACTTTATACTCATAACCACTTATTAGGGGGTTGATGGCAGTGTTCCAGGTGTGGTTGTGATGACTGTTCATTCAAAAGTGACAATAAAGACCAGGGCGTTCCTAGGGGTGGCACGGGCGCCAAGGCAATGGGGGCGCCGAGCAGGGGGGGGAGAGGGGGCGCTCTCACCTCCGACCGCTAGCACCCCACCCCTGCTCGCACAAACTGAGTGAAATTTACCCTAGGAACGGCCCTGATAAAGACTCACACCAAGGGACTATGTTGCTGATCCTCAGGGTCAGACATGAACTAGGAGTACGGTGACATTAGAATTATACACCCTCCCTCTAGCCAGAGTAAATGCAGATATACAGCCACACTTGTGATTAATATAAAAAAATGTTGCAGCGTTTTGGTGTGTTATGCACAGCATGTCATGCAAGTATGGCCGTACACCTACCTTTTACTTCTCTGAATTCTCTGAAAAATAGCTGACAATTTGCCAGTCCCACTGCAGCTTCTGTATTAAGACAAACAGCATATATTGTTTTAAGGCTCAAGCAAAAAACATATTTCCCGGTAATAATATCCCTTTAAGCTTAGCAGGTGCCAATGTAAACCGATGACAGCAATTTTTGTAGCTGCTTCTCTAAAACAGTAAGATTGCTTAGTGTAAACAAGCCCTTAAAAGGTAGATGGGAATTCAACTTAAATGCAAGAAACACATGCACCAAAATCCTAATCGGTTTAAAAAAAATTGAGTAGGTATATAAAATAGTCACTGTTTTTGCCAGATGAAGAAATGATTTTAGGTGCCCACCCCACCATAGAATCTTTAACCAACTTTATTTTTATAACGTTGAACTACAGACCTAACCACTAAATACCTTTCACATCTGTCTCCCATTTTATTAAGCTGCTGAAAACATTAGTGTAAGGAAATCCTAGGTAATTTCAGAGAGACAAAAGTGTTAAGGTTTACTGCGTGCTCAGTATCTTGATCACTTATAAAAAAAGGAATCAGAAATATAAACAGAGACTACAAAATGTACATGCGTTTCTCTGTGTTAACGAAAATAAATATCCATTATAATGTAAATTATTTTTCCTTTATTCCATAAGGAAGCATGTACATTGAAAGAACTTCCTTCTTTTAGTTGGGATTATTATTATTGTCACAATTAGAAATGCATTAAATAGGAAGCCTCCTAAGTTACTTATGGTCCAGTCTTCCTCTGTGTTAATATGTTCTGCTAGAAACAAAAAAATGTGTTGTTTTTTTAATGCAAAAACTAATCACAACATGACTAAATGATCAGACCAACTCCATATGGTATAATGGGTTTTCCCCAATCTTTCAACTTTTCTAAATATCCCCCTTAGTGTAGTATTTAGTAAAGTCGGAAAGACCGGTACTGGTCTTTCAGACTTTCTTGCGGGAGAGGAGCCATTATAACTTATGGCTACGGTTCGGTACAAATACCAGATTTCCAGATTATGGAAATTGAGAAACACCGATTTCCATAATGTGGAAATTGGGACTGCCCAAATTAAGCCCTGAAAAGACTCCAATCGAGTTTTTTTGGGCTTAATAAATACCGCCCTTAGAGTTATAAGGGCTTATTCATGAAAATTTCCACATAAAGGGTTGAATTCACATTTATTCACCACTTCCCCATACTCATGCATTCAGCACTCTGCAATGTGGTGAATTTGAGAATTTGACAACTTATGAAAGTTGCGAACTTAAGGAGCACTTCGCAACAATTTGCATGTGTATGCACAGGTAATTTGCTTATTCATCAAGCATCAGCATCTGTTGCAGTAGCGAATTCAGCAAGGCATGTTGTGTTGCATTCACCAGATTGAAGTGGTGAATTAGGGGGCTGATGGCAGGGGTCCTACTGTCAGACTGACCACACCAGACTATGCAAGATATGGCTATTGACACAGTTGTGTCTTCGCTATGGGAATACTCCATTTAGTGAATAAGGAGTAGAGAATTGAAACAGAGCAACCTGAAGAGAATTCACTTCAACAGTCAAATTCTCTCTTTGATGAATAAACCCCTTAAAGTCTCTATTGCTACTAAAAACTCATCTTTTTAAACAAGCATAATACATTACCTCTTAACAAATAGATTCCATTGTTAAACCTCTCAGCCAATTTTTTCACAAACAATTAAGAAATGCAGATATGGTGCCTGCATATCATTGAAATCACTTAAACAGAAATTCTTATTCATTTCCCACACCCCCATACCTTATGTTTTAACATTTTCTCTTTTTAAGCCTTTCTAGGCAGGATGTTGATTCCTATTGTATGACCTTGCTCGGTTACTTATTTTTTTTTATTTTAGAGTTTGTAATTGTCATAATGCCTTGTTATTATCCCTCACTTCATATAGTGCTCTGGGTAATGTTGGTGCTCCAAGAGGATTGATATATGTAGCACCAACACTATTTTTTCATGTCTATTTTATCTTTAAGCAAATATTTATTCTATTTTGTATTTATTTTCTTATTTAATTGGCACCTATAGCCAAATGAACTGATACTTTATGCTACTGCACTTGTTACCCTCCTATCTGTTTATGTAAGTCCTCATCGTTTTTAGATGGTAAGCTCTATGGGGCAGGGACCTCCATCCTCCTGTTTCAATCATGGCCTGGCACTTACAGTGATGTATCTTCTTGATTATATGCTTGTAATTTACTTCACTTGTTCTTTGTTAAGCACTTTTCCCTTGTCAGAATTATAATTTATTGTTGAATTATACAGCGCTGTGTAAACTAGTGGTGCTATATAAATAAAAACATACATACATACATACATACATACATACATACATACCAACAATAGCAGATTCTGGTATAGGACCTAGAATATCATACTTATGAGTCATTAGCTTTCAGGCCTTGTCACCAGGGAGTTCTATAAATCATTAGAAAATGGAATAAACATATTTTACCACCAAAGGGCAATAAATGTGAAAGTTTGTAGTGTTTGTATAAATAGGCATATGCTATATCACTTACAAATGTTAGTTTCAGAGTGGCAGTTTATTGAAAAGCAGCATGCGCATACATATGTTAATATGAATACAGAATACTGATATGGCAAATCTTTATAAAGTCCACACATGAATAACACAACATCCTCTAAGCATTTGTGCAGGATGATATGTGCACAGCTAAGACACACTCGCTGAACCTATTAATTCCCCTCATCTACATTAAAAGGTGCAGTCTATATTTCTGAGATGTAATGGCCACAAAAGGACATTTTTCTCTCTTCTGCAACTGATCCCAAGATAGGCCCCTTTCAAACAAACCTCCTTTGTGAGCAGTCAAGCAAATGTGCTACTATGTGCTCTAGGGAGTAGATATAACAGGGGAACCAATGGGAGGAAACCGATCAGCTAAAAGGTTTGTTTCAGTTTCTGTAGCTGAACCAGTTTTTATAACTACTGGGACAAATCCATCTTTTATTCGATTAGAAAACAATAACAGTAAATTCAATGCAAGGCTTTAAAATGTATGAAAGGTAGTTTATTTTTTGAGAGATGCTACTTAAAGCAATAATTCTAAGTGGCAGTTTCCAGATTTAATGATTTTACTAAAATACAGTTCATTACATTCCATTGCATATGGCTGAATTAAATATGAATCTGTTATAACTGTGGTTTCCTGGTTAAAGAGCCAGTTACACCCAAAACATAAAAAATTCCATTTAAATGGGCACACCAGTTATTCAAATAAAATGTTATATTTGAACTTAAAATCATTAAGTTTATTACTTTCTGTCCGTTTTTATTTTTGTTGACAGCAGCCATGTTGCTAAACAAAATCTGGGCTGTGGAAGCTTTAAAGGAGAACTAAAGCAATAAAAAAAATAAAAAAAATCTATATTAAATAAGTACCTTATAGTAAGCTCCAGTGATGCACTCCCAGCTTCTTTTGTGCTCTGTCTTCACTGCACGGAGGCAGACTTCACAGTGCTATGGAGGGCCCAGTTGCCAGCGTGAAGCTCCTCCCATACACTGTCATCGGCAGTGCATAAGAGCGATTACATAATCACACTCCTTTCTCCCCCAATGACAGCTCTCCTGTCACTGGAGTACAATGAGCGTGATGATGTAGCTCATTTGCATAAGGGGTGGAGCATCGTGCCGGCTCTGTGACAGCCTAAGCGCTGTGAAGACTGCCTCTGTGCAGTGAAGAGACAGCACAGATGAAGCTGGGAGTGCATCGTTGGAGCTTACTATAAGGTACTTATTTAATATAGATTTTTTATTTTGCTTGTTTTAGTTTTTCTTTAATCACTATTACATAGCACCACAGAGGGGGATATTTATAAAACTCGAATGTTTTTCAACTTGGTAAAGGTGGTGTCAGAAATATATTGATATCGCTGTTTTCAATGATTTATGAAGCAATTCTATCTAATTTCACCGAAAAGCCATTATTCCCTATGAAATAAGTCCAGTCATTTTGCCACAGTCAGATGAGACCATCAATATCAATCTGCATTGGAAGGTAAATAACATTGAAAGCAATGAAAGTATGATGACTTCAACCTACCAATATTTATTGATATCAATCTTTACCAGTATTGACAATTTTTTATTGGTCCTTAGATCAGCTGAAAAGTTCAGGGAATAGAAAAATAGCTTTGAAAAGCGTTGAAATTAATCGAAATAGTCAAAATGAATAAAAACTAAATTACCTCATGTCTGTTTATTGCCATTATGAAAGCTGGTTTAATAAGAACGCCAAAAAGGCAGTTTCCTAAAGCCCAAAGTTTTTAAATGCCCCACACGAGACTATTTTTTTCTCTCATTGAATAAAAGAACTTATTTGAACACCCCACACATATAAGACTGACCTTGGCCTCCTATATGCCAGAATTCCCCAGCTCATATATATCACATGCCCCAACCTTCAGAAACCTTGAGTGGAAGTGGCAAAAGGAGTAGTGGTGGAAGCGCCTACCTCAAAGTCATCAAGGGAACAAGATGCTTTGTTAATTCTTAATGTTGTAAAAAGTGTACAGTTAATTTTAATGACTTTACAAATAGTGCAGGTAATACTACTCTTTGCTATTACAAATTTCCTAGTTATTGCTCTTTTTGCATTACACAGTACCAAATTACAGATGTGTGTTTTTACAATATCCCCTTTTCCCAGTTTCACACCTTTACTATAAGCTAGTTTTCAATGTGTTATAAACAGGGTAACTTTTATATTTGAAGTGATCTTACTGTTGCCTTGATATGGAACCACCATATTTTACATTAGCTTCAGGCCCCACTTTTTATTGCATCAAGCTGATCTTCACTGGGCTCTCCTCTATCCAGCTACTTATATAGCCTTGGATCTAATTTATTAGAGAACCCTATGAAGTTTGGTCCAACTCTATATATGTAGTATCTGAATGAAAAGTTGCCACGTCAGACTTTTTTAGCTCACAAAACCCTTGGAAAGAATATTAAAAGCACAAGGTATAGGTAAGTTTCAAAGATCTTCAGAGAGTAAAGATGAATCTTATGTATACTAATCCAGTGGGAAAGAGTGCTCCTTTAAAGCACAATGCCATTTCACATTGACCCATTAATTCCTATTGCCTTGTTAATTTTTTACAGTTACAATTCTCTGTTCGCAAGTTGGCAACTGCCGGCGCTGACTCGTGAAAATATGATATTGATAGAATTTGGATAAGAATGGCTCAGTTAAAATTAGGCAATCTTGCCAAAAAATGTATCCAGCTTTATTAATGAGGAAAAAGTAACAGTTGTTGATACACAGTAAACTAAACAGGTAGTTTGCAAAAATGTATTTGCAGTGTATAATGAATCATTTAAAATGTATCAGGCCTGCTAATCAATCTTGAAAATTAAACAATAATGTTTACAATTTACAAATCCATTGGGGATTTATTGGCATGTCATGATGCATAATAATTCTGTTACACCGAGTACAAATCCTTTTTGGGAAAATAACTGAAAATAAATGAGTGATTCCCAAATTAAAACTCCATTTACCTTCATGAAACATTTCTTTTTCAATCTGAAAATGGATTTACAGCTGGCGTACAAAACTGTGCTACTCTGTCAGTTTTTTCCAAGATCATCTAAAATTTAGAAGAATCTGGATTAATTTAAATCCACTTTTTTTTCTTCTGAAAAGTGAATTTCTATCTGCACAATTTATTACAGGATGATGCTCACGGGTCGAGTTTCTGAAACGTCACAGGCTCAGTCTATTAAATTCCATATGTTACCATATACTTTTCAACCGGTGCTGATTCATTAACGATGGTTACGATCTCTGTTTTGGGAATTATAATATTATATTTTGCAATGTGGAGTATCGCTTTGCTGTTTTTATGCAGCAAGTTTAGATGAAGATGTTTCACTCATTAGGAGCTACAGGATTTCATTGTGATAGAAGTGGAAAATACTTACACACTCCATTGGTAAATTACTGTTTTAATTCTTGAGCTTGAGCACAGGCAACATTCTTCACATTCCTATTGTTTATATGTATTTATTTTCCCTATTTTATTAGTGAAACATTTTAAGCAGCATAACTCAGGTTGTATTTAGAGGATATGAAGCACCAAGTCAAGCACGCATTCATGCAACATGAAAATGGAGGACTTGGACAGTTCACAGAGCAGCGGGGCTTATCATGACCCCCTCATTCCTCTGACTTTGAATTCATGTGTACTGTAAGCTGTGCTTACTTTTGTGCAGACCAGAGTCTGTGCAATAGACTCAGCACAGTACGGAGGGGGTGTTCCTAACTCCTTACTGTGGTGCTACTGTGCTCTTCATTTCAATATTGAAATGAAGAGCTCAGCCAGCTGCAGGGTTAACTGAGACATTTTGCATGCCAGCCAACCTGTGAATACAGTTGCCCTTGAAGGATCTTCTAAATCTGTCTATCTGTCTATCTGTTGTTGAATTACAGAGGAAACAGAAATTTATTAAATTATTTATTAAGTTATCTGGCACACACAGCCACACACATTTTCTTCTCAATATGGATTGCTTGCCATGTGCACCAGATGCATAATAAAGTTTTCTTCCTCAACTGCCAACTCTCATCAGGGATTGCTCAGTAATTTAGGTCAATAATAACTAAAGTTTTAGAGCTATGCTTCTATGATGTACTAAGTACCTTAGCTAGAAACCCAAGAATGTATTTAAGCACCTAACTTGATTAGAAATGAGAAAAGATCAATATTGTTTTACATTTTCCTTGTCAGCAATGTTGTTAGAATATAGAAACATATTTGTGAGCAGTCTGCGGAAGGAGAACAGGAGCAATCCATGAAATGCTGATCCCATCAATAGCTAGATTAGGGAGATGATCTGTTCACTGTCCTTTTGTAGCCAGGCTCTAAATTCCAACTGAAATAAGACATTCTTTTCCTGGCATTCCAGGAGAACAATGAGTCTTTTATGATTTAGCTGAGAGTTTACAGGTGAAAGAAGTGGGATGGTTATTTGATCCTCTCCAGTAGGAGTTAGTGAGTTGATGTGAAAAATGTAAATAGAAAGCAAAGAGAGAAGCAAATATAATAAGTGAGTGAAGAAAGAAAAGCATTGAGCCAAGTATAAATGGTACTTGTTATTCATTACAGGTTTGTTAGGCTTAAATCCCACCTGATGATTACAAGCTATAATACAACCAATGATCTCTACCAATGGCATTGTCCTTTGCAGGAAATAACTATTATATTGACATAGAAACAAGATTCAGCAAGATAAACCAGAAAACCCAAACAATTGTTTGAACACTTTCATACTAACTGTAAGGTCCAGTTCACACAAGTGTTTTCCTACGCGGCGCATGTACCCTGCTCTTAAAAAAAAAAAAAAAAACATGCGCCACAAATCTATGCAACTTACCTTTCTCTGACCACACTAGCACATGACATGAGCGTGTGTATGCCGGAACGCTTCACGTTGCGTATTTCCCGAGCATACGTACGCAACGCAAAGAAAGTGGCCAGATAGAAGAAGCCGCAAATGCCGAGGAAGCATTCACACTGCATTGGGTAAGTACAATGGGAAAGTGCCACCCAAATATATGCTGGCCTAAATTTGCCAGCGTATTTTCGGGAGGCACTTTCCTAAAATACGCTAGTGTGGACCGGGCCTTAGGAAGATGCCCTGCGTGTGGTAAAATGCATGAAACCTAAATAGTCTACATTAAACAAAAAATATAAGAGTTGTATTGTATTTATATAGCACTGATATATTACGCAGCACTTTACAGAGATTCATCATACACTGCCCCGTGGAGCTTAAAATCTAGTTTCCCTATTCAGTCACACACACACACAGATGTATATTTTTAGATTGTGGGAGGAAACCCACTCAGGTACGGGGAGAACATACAAACTCCATGCAGATGAAGTCCAGGGTGGAAGTGAACCCAGAACTGCAAGGCAGTAGTGCTAACCACCGAGACATTGCACTACCCATATTACAATTTTAGTTTCAATATCAGAAAGGTTTTTTGTTTTTTTTTGCAGTTTTTTTCATTTACTGGCGAGACAACAGAATGGAATCATCTAAGCAAAATGGAGTTTAATTTCACTGGTGTTCAAAATGGTGATGCATGTTAAGAATAGTACATATGTTAAATAGTACATAATATATCAGCATGTATTGTATATATTTGCCTACAAACACACACATACACACAGGCACACACAAAAATGTGTTTTTGCAAAACTTTCCATAGATAGTGGAGGAGTGTCTGTACATCTAACATCCGTGTTGACTCAGCGAGGGATATTTATAAAGCTTTCAGTTGATCTTTATAGGATCAAAAACAGCTTCTCAGTGTGAAAAAATGCATCAAAAATTTACTTTCAACACAGCGATAAAAAGCTTTTTTAAACAAGCAATACCAACAAAATAAAAAAAAAAACACTTTCTCCAGTGTTATTTTGTCAAAAAACCTTTTAGACTTTAATATATTTCCCCTATTGTATCTATTGCTTTCATATATCATTTTTATATAATTAAGAATTGTCATTTTCTCCTTTTCTCTATGTTTAAAATGAGCTAAGTAGATAGGGTAGTCTGTGTGTATGATTCTAAATACCCTGTTTCTTTAGGCAGCTGGCCTCAGAGCAGCAATTTCCTTCAAACACAAGGCTGTTATACAGACTCTGCCACATGATTTCACACTGTACAATATGAAAGGCAGGCCAGTTAAAGAGAAAGCAAAGGGAAGGAAATGATCAGTTATTTAAACTCCTAGTTACAACTTAACCCTTTAATTATCAGGGAGACAAGCCATCCTCTTTTCTTTCTTTTTTTAATACAGAATTAAAAAACATTTCCGCTGAAAAATAAAGCATAATAAATACATGTATGTATGTATGTATATTTTCATTTATAAAGTGCCACAGGATTACATAATAATATATATATATATATTATTAATAAATAATACTCTACAGCTTTAATTCTAAATGAGCAAAACAGTGATGTGATTAAAATAGAGATTTTAGAGTTTGTGTCTTAGCATGTTGGTTTAAAGGAAGAGACATAAATAAAATATAATATACCAACTGTGGAAAAGCATATGATAAAGTGTTTATATAAACAAACAAATACATATTTATATATGTAACTCTTTATATAATGTGGCAGAAGCTTACAGTGGACACAAATGTAATACAGCTTATTTAGTATCTACTCTCCCCAAATGGTCCCTCCTCTGTGTCCAAGGTTAGCATGGATACAAGGCTTACATAAAGGTCAGGAATAATGCAGTTCTATATAAATGAACCAGACCTTTGGAACTAGGAAAGTATCAGGTAAAGTAAAGACTTAAAATGGGACTAATAATAATTTTTAATATAAAAACTTAAGATAAAAAAAAAAAAAAAAAATATATATATACACATGGGCTTACAGTCTATTTGCTATTGCTGTTTTGATTTTACAGTACGTGGTTCCTGGAAGGAATTTGGTAAGATTCTGGTAATGGACCTATGATCAAACAATAAAATCCTTCCCAGGAGACAATGCAAGGCAGTCTAAACTGTTCTCTCTTTGTGGTTTTTGGGTATATGAGTAGTTCATTTGTTTCCCTTGAAGTAGAATTCCTTACACTTAATACTTCACAGAAATTAAAACTGCTGCCTAATAATCATCAGTAGTAGTCTAAACATAGCCTTTTTTGGCTGCATTGTGTTGCTGTTGCATGTCTTCTGACTGCAAACAGGAATTTGTGTATTTTTTCCATGAAGTACTACCACCCATGCTTCCATTTATCTGAACTTCAAGAGTTCAAACTTTGTGCATGAAAAACTTTTTTTTTATTGTTACTTCTTTAATTATACTGCAAATACTAAATTCACTAACGATTTAAATTGACTTCCTGATTTCAATCACCGAAAATTACCAATATCGCGATATCGGATGGTTTTACCACGATAAAAATTTAATTTTAAAGTGGACCTATCACCTCCTGATTTTCACATTTTTACATAGTCAGTGATTATATAACATAAATGAAACAGTT
>JAKJJM010078282.1:0-13858 GCA_021901965.1 Pipa carvalhoi
CCCCAGTCCAAGCATCCTCATTTTATGTACCAGCCTTTTATGTGGCACAGTATCAAATGCTTTGGAAAAATTAAGGTATATGACATCCAGTGACTCCCCCCTGTTTCAGTCTATAACTGACCTCCTCATAGAAGCTAATTAGATTTGTTTGGCAGGATCGATCTTTCATAAACCCATGTTGATATGGAGTTATACATTTTTTCATGTTAAGATATTCTTAGAAAGCTTTCAAACATTTTACCCGCAATAGAAGTTAGACTTACAGGTCTATAGTTTTCAGACTCACACTTCGACTCGTTTTTGAATATAAATAGCACCACATTCGCAACACGTCAGTCCTTTGGAACAGTCGGTGTAATTATAGAGTCCCTAAATGTTAAAAATAATGGTCTGTCTATGACTGAACTTAATTCCTTTAAGACTCTAGGGAGTATATCGTTTGGACCTGGTGATTTATCTATTTTAATCATGTTAAGATGGCTCAGTACTTCAATCTGGGTTAGACAGCTAACATTTAGGAGAGCATTTATTTTATCACTCTTCATTTCATTTTCCTCTGTGAACACAGTGGAGTAGAACATATTTAATAAATTTGTTTTCTCTTGATCTGCATCTACAATAATCCCCTCTTTTTTTTAGGGGGATTTAGGGTAATATCATGCACTACTAAACCTGCTATGGATGCCAGCACTGCGGTTACTCATTTTACATGCACAATGCTCTCTGCTGTACAGACTGACAAACTGAATATTCAGTAATCTTTCCTTTTTACCACTATATAGAGTGCCATACATCCCCAGGATGGAATAGCCCAGTTTCCCTTGAGACTCCATGATGAAGAGTGGGCCAAATAAAGTATGCACATCTAGATCCAAGCTCCCAAATCCTCTGATTGGTTGATAAGGGTTTAAATATGTAATGTCACAGCTTCATGCCACAGGCTATACAAGATGGTAACAGTTTAATTATCATTAAACCTCTATACATATTAATTACAATACCTCAACACGTTTTACTATTCTACCTTGGAAGGTATGTTTTAATAATGCTAACCACTACCAGCAAACACTTATAAAGCATCCATAGTACTAAATTTGAACATTGTTTTATTGCATACAATCCAGTGAAGTCTGTTGCATGCATCGGAATCCTAATAAATAACTGCCATTGCTGCATGGGACACTTATAGTTGCTTGTTTCTAAACAGATATGAGAAATCCACAGATAAATCATGTTTGGTTTAATTTCTAATCCAGATTAATATGTGAACAAACATACAGTGCACAATAATTCATTTGCTGTGTTTGCACACCTGCATGAATAAGATGACTCTGAGTAAGTGATTTTTTTTTAGATGAGAAAAATAAGGGATTTTGGAAGGAACTATAGAGTCATGATTCTTTAAAGTCATGGAGCTGCTGTAAAAATGAACTGGTTCATTAATCCTTGTCCATAAGGAAAATTGCTTATAGTCTAAACCTTTGAAGTGTGAATACCCAATCAGCTTTAAGGTATTAAGGTATTTTACTTAGGTAATAAAATTTTAAATAGAAACTAGTTAAAAAAAAAAAGTCATCATTAAAGTCACGTTCTGGTTAAAAAAATTGCTATTTTATACAAACTAAGTTATTCTCAAGAATATCACATGCATTCTTATTTAGGGTACTAAAGGTTTTGACAAGGGTCAGGTCACAAGGTGTTTGGTTCATTTCTTAATCACATTACATTTTTATAGTGCTATTTTTAGTGAACAAGCTCTTGGTCAAACCTGAAGTCAGAGAAGCAAAACAAAATCCATGACCACTAAGCAGATGCTAAGAAGGATTTTTGTAATACAGCAGAAAGCACAGTGATCATGTGTCTTCATGCCCATAACTAATGGTAAGGTCAACCACAGCAATTTAGCATTTGATCACCATGACCAAGACCAAACAAATGTGTGACAATCCAAAACAAAGTGCTATTACTCATGTCAACTGTACAATTAAGGAAAACATATATGTTAAGAGATTTACACTGTAGCAATTAACCATTTATATAAACCTCAGACATAAAAGGTTCCCTGGTCAAACCATGTCTGTAACTCTGGCAGATGATCTTTAGAAATAACTAAATATAAAGCTTTGTGGGAGCACCAATGTACTGCACTTCTGTTCTTTGAAATAATATGTGTTCCATACTGTTACCAAGTAAACAGTGAGTCATTTCAAGTGGGTGGCCCAATTTAAAAGATTAAATGCACATTTTCAGAAGCAATGGGTAGAATCAGGTCACAACAGTGATGCCCAGCCAAATAAATGATTATTTAAAGTGATATATCTGCTCCTTACTAGGAACTGTCAGCTAATGCAGTTAATTAAATTACACTTTTCTATAGTTTATAGCATGAAATCTTCCCCAAAACCCTATTAAATAGTATAAATGTTTATGATTAATTCTGGTACATTAAACATTCTACAGTCAGCAAGATATGCCATGTTTTTAAATTCTGAATATTTTTTTTTGAATAACATTTTATAATCAACACAATCTAGGTTGAATATGAATCAAAATAACCCACATAAAAATGTATTCATTGCACAAGACCGCATGCATTAGCTGACCAGTCAGATTTTCTGAAGTAAAACTCCCAGAATCCTCTGGGAGCAGAGTATTAGCATACCACTAATAACAGGTTTCAGAAAACAATTGTACATTTTACCATATAATGAATATGACAAAGACAATATGAACTGTTTTCTTATTATAGCTGTAATGTGCACATCTATTTCAGCTGTTATAATTTTCTCAGAACTATTAATTAACATAATGGTCATAAGTAAGAAAATTCTTTTTTTTCTTTTTCACAGTGAATATGATCCATGGGTAACTGAACATTCCTGCTCCTCTATAATCTGTAGTTAAGTGTCATTAGGGGTGGATTTATATTTTTTTCTATCCAAAGCTGCAGTTAACGCTGAAATTCCAAAAGCAATTTTTAAGACATATGAAAACCTCAGCTGTTGCTCGTTCTACCACTAGTGACTGGTTGCATCTATCTTATTTGATGTATAATAAAGTATGTAAAGTAACAATAGAATGATTCCTTATAAATAATGTAATTACTAAAGAATCATACCAAATGTAAATCTGGAATTTGTTGATATGAAATGACTAGAGATATAAAAAGTGAAGCAGTGTCCTAGTACACTTTAATAGTGGTGTACCCCCGAGGTCAGTTTTGGGCCCTCTTCTCATCAATATATTTATAAATGACCTTGTTGAGGCATTGCATAGTAAAATGTTAAAATTTACAGAGGATACTAAACTGTGTAAAGTAGTTATTACTAAGGAGGATAATATTTTATTACAGACAGATCTAGATAGTGTACAAGAAAGATGTAGTTGAGCTTGAGCAGGTTCAAAGGTGGGCTACTAAAGTAATAAAAGGAATGGAAAAACTAGAGTACAAAGAAAGATTATCAATGTTGGGATTGTTCAGTATAGAAAAAAGAGGATTAAGAGGTGACTTAATAACCATGTATAAATATATTAGAGGTCAGTACAGAGATCTCTCCCACAATCTATTTATACCAAGAACTGTAATTACAACAAGTGGGCATCCTACACATATAGAGGAAAGAAAGTTTCTACACCAGCATAGAAGTGGACGCTTTACTGTAAGAGCAGTGAGGCTATGGAATATTTTGCCTGAAGAAATTGACATGGTTAATTCCATGAAAGAGTTCAGAAAGGTTTTGGATGCTTTCCTTCAGTGTAATTTTTCCCTAATATGAGGATAATTGGCTCTTGCCTCATGTGTTTTTTGCCTTCCTCTGGATCAATATTGCAGGACAATAGGCTGAGCTGGATGGACTTGTGTCATTTTTCAGCCTTATAAACTATGTTACTATATTAGAAGACAGTGATGAGTTGAAAATCAGAAATTTTCATCTCATTTGCAATGATATTCAAAAAAACATGGGAAATATGGTTTGGTTTATGTAAGACTTTTATCAGCGAGAGAATATATTTATTATAAGGGTTGTTTTGTTTGGTTATTAGACAATAAAAGATCACATAAACTAATTTTTTAACATTAAAAACAAAAAACATCCAATTTGTTAAAATAGCCTATTAAGTGAGAAAGGACATGACCCCCACGTTGCGTGCAACAGGCGCAATAAGCAGTGCCAGAAAAGGGCAAAGAAGTTTCTTTGCCTCACAATATATGCAAGTTCCAGACTTCTAAAGCATCATACAAATGTTGTTCCATGACTAACAGAATCAGTGCAACAAGATTTGTTTGAGTGCCTTGTCACAATAGGGCTATGTTTCCTTTAGAAACATGTTTTTTCCAGCAGACACTTAATAAAAAACATAGGCAACATGTCAGCTACCACAGTCAAGTGAGTTTTGTAGGAATAAATAATATTTAAATATATACAGTATATATATATATATATATATACTTTATTATTTTCTATATCATACTTGATGAACTGTTGTTTTGCAGGGTGACGAGTTCCAGTGGCATAGAGTGGGGGGTGGAGGGGGCGGTCCGCCCCGGGCGGCATGTTGTGGGGGCGGCATTTTGTCATCCCTAGTGCCGTTCCTAGGGGTGGGCAATGGGGAGGTGCCGAGCAGGGAGGGGGACGCTAGCTCCAACCTCCGCTAGCAGCCCTCCACCCCACTCGCACGTCCACCCCGGGCACCACAAATGCTTGCTATGCCACTGACGGGTTCCTTTTAAACATTAGTCAGAGGGGTCAGATTATAATCAAATTGTGCTCAACAAGACAATTAAAATATGCATAGTGTTAGGTCAACCCATAGCCAGTCAGATCATTAAAAGTTTTACACCATAAAGTATAAAAGTCATCTATGAACTACAATGGGATCTGCAATAATATATGCTCTTGCAGAGCAAAATTCATTCCTATATCCAGCTCTTTAAATCAGTAGCATTACTGAAAAACTCATATCTATATCAAGGAACAAGTACTGTAGCACAATTGCACAGATTTAAATGTATTGTGATTTCAACAGTAACTGGTAAGATGAAGGCAGCTATTTACAGCAAATCTCCGTGGAATAAAGGTATTCAACATATCCAGTCCATCTTATCTGTGAATTATATTAATCTATGTTGCTTAGCAAAGACATACATTCCGTGGTATTTCACACATCTGCGCATAACCATTAAAATAACTTAAAAACCTGCTGCAAGGAGTTGCTATTTGCCAAAATATGGAAGTAGAAGACACTGCCTGGGATTTAACAGATAATTAAATTTTTTTTAGTTAGTGTATCACTAAATAATCCATGGAAACATTTGAAGACTTTAAAAAATGTATGTATCATACAATATTAATATAATAGCAAATAGAAAGTTTACTGACAATAAAAATGCATATATAGCTCATTTTGTTGGAAATAAACAAAAATAACAGTGTTGAATTTGAAAACATTTGGCTTTACTCTTTCTAACCACACAAACCCAATGAATTTACCAGGAATGCTTTTGTCACAAGCTGCATTTTTGCAGCTTGTGATTCTGGACAATTAGTACATCTGATTGACTGTTCTCTTCCTTGTCTAGCAGTTCCACTGTTGTCGCTCTAAGTGTTCCAGTGAGTCCCAATTCAGGCTCCAAGTGCTACAGTGACTCACAGTTTTGCTGTTCCTGTTTCAAGAGCTCCTGTAAAGTGTCATTTCTGCTCGAGTGAGTCGCAGTGTCACTGTGTCTGCTCCAAGTGCTCCTGTCAGTTGCAGCTCTACTGTTTCTGCTTCAAGTGTCCATTTGAGTCACAGTTCCACTGTAACTGCTCCAAGTAATCTTGTGGATTGCAGTTTCACTGTTCTTTCTTCATGAGCCCACTTGAAATGCAATTAACCTGTTCCTGCTCCAAGTGCTTCAACAAGTAGCAGGTGTGCTGTTCCTGCTCCCAGTGCTCTTGTGAGTCCTTGTTGCCTAAGGGTTGTTACAGCTTTCATTCTTCACCATTTTACTACTGTGCCTTCCTTGCCCCCCATTGGCCAAATGTTGAGCAGTGAAGTTACTTGCCACTTATGTTTCCCTTTTTTGTAGCATCATTAAATATTATCCAGTTGTAATAATATATCATAGATATAGATATGGATATACCAAAAGGGAAAAGTATTAAAAATTACAAATGCAGGATAATATAGGTAGTTGCAGGGAGTAAATAGTTTTAAAACAGTTTTACTTATCATTCTTAACAATGCTCATGAAAAGAAGCAACAGCCTTGAGTCTAATTTAATCCATGCCATTTGTACGAGAGACCTCATCACGTCAGACACGTCAGCAGAAAAATTATACATCTAAACATACAGATTTCACATACTTCTTTTTCAAAATTTTTGCACTGCTAAGTTTTATTTATTTGTAGATTTATTATGCATTTGCCTATGTATCTGTATTAAATTAAACTGTTCCAAAGTCAACAGAAGCATTCAAAACAAAAGCATTTTTAAGGGAAAATAGCAAAAACATAATCTCTATAGATGCAGTGCAATAATAAAAACAAACAGCATGATTATTTGTTATTGAGTGTATAAAGACTGCCTGATTAAACTAATTAAATAATCAAACTATCATCACAGAGGACATTAGTGTGCAGTATAAGATACAATAATTGACAATTTCTTATTTAGTCCATTCTTATGATATTTTTAATAAAGCGATTTTTAACAGTCATATTTTACTGGGAAATCTGAATTTTCTAAATCTATTCTTTACCTACATTGATAGTGGATGGTTTATTTAAATTACTTTAGAGTGGATGGTTTGTTTGAATTATTTTATACTGGTTGGTACATCCTATGCATTCTCCATCTGTTTAGCTTTCTGACAATTACTGTTATACCAGCCATGTGTATTACTTTGTATTATGACATTAGGTAACTCTTTGAAAGTGTTGTTGTGCTACAAGTGTTGTATTGTCATATATTGTTTGCCTATCTGTGTTTGTGTACTGTGCCAAGGAAGATACTTCCCAAGCAAACATATGAAATTGTAAGTGCAATAACCATCTGATGCCCACAAAAATTTCCACAGAGACATTGTGGTAGTTATGTATCATCAAGAACAAAGACTGTCAAGAGCTAGTAACTCATGGCAAACAATCAAAGGATGCTCTGTTTTTCTAGTGCTGGCTCCAGTGAATGCTAACAAATGATTAGTTGCTAAGGGTTACTAGACTTCAGCAAAAGATTGAAACCTAAAGTGCACTTGTACACTCCCATTTGCTAGATGTCTACACTATCGGGTGATGGATTCATGAATAATGTCATGGATTTAAGTGGATCCTCTTACCACCACGAGGCTGACATGGATTCACTTGAGTTGCAGAGTCTTCACCTTTAACCCCCAAAAGGGGGTATGGCCTTTACAGAAAGGAGACTCCCAGATCCTGGGAGTCTCCTTGCTGACCCCTCTCCCATCAGTGGTAGATGAACTGGATGTTTAAACAAGGGTATTGTCTCTTTAAGAACATACTGGCGAAAGGACTATCACTTTAATAATATACAGGTAGCTTGGTTCAGAAACACAGACAGGGAAACTTCAGGGAAGCAAGGAGAATAGAGAATAAATATTGGAGTTAAGGTTGAACACAGGGGCCTTAAAACATTGGCATTCAGGCAATGAATACCTAAAACTGACAGAATGCCAATGTGCCTAGTAGCGACACAAATTCATGATATAGGAGACTCCTGGTGAGGAGCCGGAGAAAATAGAGAAGGCTGCGCAGGAGAAAGGTGCAGGTACATAACACATACATAGAAAATTTTTAATAAGGTATCTGCAAACACAACTATTAAATTACACAGTGAAATCAACATTCTTATATTATACAAACATGCTTCAATTATCTAAACACACCCAAGTTTTGATCAAAATTATATAAAACACAGTAACCCAAAGTCCACGTCACACATGTTAATTTAATCTATGTAAAATTAAATTTTTTGTACTATGGATAGATAGCTAAAAATTTCCTGGCTCTTGAAGGAAAATACATCATATTTGTTTGCCCTTACTGGGAAATTACATTAAAAAAAAATAGAAAAATCTGTGAATTTTTTAGTATTTATTTTTTATTGTTTTCTCTCTAAAGAGTTTATGAAGTTAAGGGGGTATATTCCATTAGTAAAAATGATAACTATTGTTTCTAAATTGCAAAATATATAATTCAATAGACTATTGAAAACAAATAATATATTTTATCTTTCAGATTACTTTTAACAAATAAAATAATTTAATAACATTGGCAATATTATATATTTGCATTCTGAAAGGTTTATGCCACTCTGGATCATTTTGAAAACCTGATTATGTAAATTAAATTTTGTTTAATGCTATATTACTTTCAACAATGTCTTCTAGATTACATTTGTGCCATCCAGGCCTCTATATAATTGAGACAAGTGATTTCAATTTAGAAATTCAAGTAATGTGTGGGGGTATATTTGTGAATGAGAGCAGCTTTATCAGATGACAAAGTATTGTCTATGTGTGTATTGCATCCATTTAACGAAGAAGGGCTTCTCTCACAAAGGTATATCATGTGTGGTTGCTTGTGTATATATGTATAGAAATAAAAATGAATATAAGGGTAATTTTGTCTTTGAAAATGTTTTTAAACATTTAAGTGGATCACCTTAAGAAATTGCAGAGGTTGGGTGGTTACACCTCCTATAAGACTGTTAAAGGTCATATCAGCTCATCAATAGAGTAGAAATGTATGGGACAGAGATAGCTGCAGTGATAATGCCCTGGTTAATGGATTGGGGTAGCTTGTTTGTTTAGGATCCTGGGAGATCGATGGTCCCCTAGGGGGCAGCGTTTTCACCCCCAAGGAGTGTTAGTAGGTAAAAGCCCATGGTCCACAACAGAACAAGTCAAAGAAAGAATGATAAGGCTAAGTGACTGTGGAAAGGAGACTACCTGGAAGTATGATCAAGCTGGAAGCAAAGACAAATAAAACACATAAAGAATAGGTAATCCTGGGAAAAGTAAACTGTATATTTTATTTTATATGGTTTTTATATTATGCTAATAAAACCATTAGAACCTGTTTTGTATTTACAATATGTGAATAAATATGTTACACATACATTCAGCACTGTGTACTAGAGCAAACTCCAGCACTGTATCTGTACACACTCATGTACACTGCACTGCTGGTTTTCATTTCTTAACAAATATTCTGAAACAGTTCCGAAAACAAATTCTAATCAGAAAACATCATATTTGGTTGATATAGAATCATAGAAAAACCATATGTTTAAGCATAGTACATGCATGATAAGAATTTAACAGTTGTTTAGAATGACTTAGAAGACATCAGTGATGCAAAGAAAGAAACTTAAACAGTAAATTTGTTGTCAGCAGTTGCCTTGTTGATCATTTCTTCCCTCACAAATTACAATGATTTGTCTAATTACCTTCTCTCCCTAGCACTGTAACTACACACATTTTCAGGCCTGGAATGGCTGGACTTGCATCACATTCAGCCATGCACAGTGTCTAAATTGAGCTGATACTATATTTAGAGATTTGTAGCAAGCATGCCAAACAATCAAACCTCTTTTGACAATGTATTAAAGATTGCCAATGATTTTTCAAACATGCTGATTCAGTCATTAGCTGAACAAAGACATGTGGCAAAATTCCATTTATCTTAAACTGTCCTTTGTTTAAAGAATTGTATAGTTTGGAGGCTACGCATGCAACAATAATCTTCTAGTTTAGTATTGCTTGGTATTGATTTACAAAAGCAGGCTGTTAAATCATAATGCCACACTTTCTTCCTTTTTCCCACCTAACTTATGTTTATTTGCTTATAATAGCAGAGGAAATGAAAGAGAAAATTACATGGGCGAATAAGCTCTCTATTTATTTAGTAAACATGCTTGCTGCTCCCCTTCTGCATTTTTTGAATTCTTTTTGTGCTGTTTTGTTTAATAATTTCCATTACAGAAAAACAATGACATTAGGAGAAGTTGCACTTTATAATCTTCATTTAACACTTTGTGGTAGGATTCATTTTGCAATATTCCAATGATATGCGTTTGGATAACGCATGATAGCACACTAAGTTTACTGCAGTGCTATGGAGACACAATGGAATATCCTGATGAGTTGCATTAAATTAAAAAAAAATCCTGTTACATCTGTAAAACCTCTATAAGATCACAAGTGAATCAATACGATACAATCTATAAGGAGCAGTTCTTTCTTGAAAGAGCTTTGATGGCTCAGAAGCATGACTCTGTACTTTCAATGTATAATTTCATATAAGGGGCAAAATTTATTAAAATCGAAAATGCCATTTTCGATTGAAATATTTCAAAATGGCATTTTTGATTTAGGAATTTTGAGTTTTTCATTCGAAATCAATTGGCTAAGTGCTGCCATGTGATTTGGCTGCCGCTGACATCATCCGTGATGTCAGCGGCTTCTGATTGGCTATGGCCAACCAGGAAGCGCTGGGGAGAGATGAGTCTCCCCAGCAGCTGCTGTGTTCAGCAGTTTAATGTAACGAGCGGTGCTCACGTGGAAGCGCCACTCGTTACATTTAAGAGAAGAAAATAGACATTTGGAATTTCGAGTTTATTTGAAATTTTGAATTAAAAACTTAAAATTTCGAATGAAAAACTCAAAATTCCTAAATCGAAAATGCCATTTTTGAATATTTTCAAAAATGGCATTTTCGATTTTAATAAATTTCGCCCTAAGTTTTATAATATGATACAAACTACTTGACAAAGAATAAAATGCATTCATTATTATGCCATGCACTATTATACAAATGTAATCATTTCAATTTTAAATCTATAAAAAGTTGTTATTATAGTATAGTCTAACAATGGAAAAAAAGTGCTTGTAGTCTACAGTAGTACAGAATTCTTTTAATTATTTAGTTGTATCCATAACATTGATCAATATATCACCTGACTGTAAAGGAGACAGAAACCTTAAATATACAGTATATCTTTCTGTGCCTACTGTTCGTTTTAGCAATGCGTCTGTAGTAATTGGCTGCTTAAAAATGAAATAACGTCCAAGATATGCCAGCAATCTTGTTCCACTAGGAGCCATCATGCTGTCCATAATGTCTAGGTTAAATAAACAACACAATACCT
Organism: Pipa carvalhoi; assembly: GCA_021901965.1. Taxonomy (NCBI): domain Eukaryota; kingdom Metazoa; phylum Chordata; class Amphibia; order Anura; family Pipidae; genus Pipa; species Pipa carvalhoi. Next base: position 11,153 of record JAKJJM010078282.1, read on the forward strand.
CCAGACAGCACAGGTGCTAAATAGCTGACAAGGGGCTCCTAACGAGAGACAGACGGGCTGATTCATTAAATGCTGCAGGTGTCACAGCATCCATGTTGTTACACCATATTTTCAGATGTGCATTACAAATTAAACACACATAATCAAAAACAGAAGATTAACAGCTCAAACTTCTCACACAAGGATAAGCTGCAACAAATGTTTACGGGGTTCACCAATAAATGCATATTAAATGAATGTTTTGTGTAATTCTTCCAACCTTTGTCATAAACTGATTTGTTGACTTGAACTACATATAATCATCAAAAATGATGTAGCTTAGTTGAAAAGAAAAAGATCCAGTTATTATATACTACTGACTACAGATGTAACAACATGAATGTATAAATTCCATTTGACATAATGGTGTGTTCCATACATACTGTATATAGAGCTCTCATTTTACAATCCAAGGAAGAATCACAGAGTAGACAATGCATGGGTTTGTCCTCTCTGCTCTTTCTGTTGTGTCTATGGCACTTCCTCTTACAGAGTATGTGGAAGTAGCACAGCTTACAAAACAGCAGTTGGTGAGGGAACCAAGGGGGCAGTCCTAAGCCCCTGCTCTCTGTACTGCCTAACTGAAACAGACAACTCTGGCAGCTGAAAAAAAAAATGGTTATCTTTTTTTTTTTGTTGTTGTTGATAAGCACAGGCTGGCTTATCAGCCAGCTCCAGTTTAATCATAGGTAAAAGGCTACATCCCTGACAACATTAGGATTAATACATTCAGAACATTTTTATCTCAGGCTTATATGCCTATAGAAGAAATGGTGAGGTGTTCCAGTAGGTAGTTCTGAGTTGCTTTCTCTGTCTGTCTGTTTCTAAATTAACACACCATGCTCAACGCTCAAGGTGATAGCAGATAATGGCAAGAACACAACTTTGAAAAAGCCGCACTTAGCTATTAAAGGAGACAGTGTAATAAAGGAGTGCAATGTTCCTAAGTTATGTGGAAACACCACAAATGTTTTCATTGCATTGCATTAGTGATTGTTAACCACTTGCTGTTATAGGATACATGTCCTTTAAAGCTGTGCTAGAAAATATTAGATGTAGCTGTGGAATTTAATTGAAAGACAATTTTTTAAATTTTCATATTCAACATCAATACATCTCTTTTAATGTACTAATCAGTGGTTTGACCATAGATAAGACATTTTTTCTGTCCAGATTGATATATGCAATGTAAGAGCTTGCCTAAGTACTATGTTAGACATCCAGCCTTCTATAGCTAGTTTTAATACAGAAATAATTGCAGACTTTTTTTTCTGCGTATTGTCCTCTTGATATCAATAATAAGTAAGTACAGCCATTGCATTCTAAAGGAACACAGTTTGTTTTGCATGTACAGTTCTTGATGTTGCAATTGATTTGCTTATTTGTTGCATTCAACTTGGTTCTTCTGAGTGAATGAAGGTCTGACACTGTTGATCTAAGGCAGGGTTAGATCTCATGAAAATCAATGTTAAAGTTTTCTAATTGGTTTGTAAAGAAAACAAAAATGAACTGGAACACTATGGTGATAAAAGTGCTTGCGGTGTACACTGATAAGTGGTGCAGGGAATAAAAGGGTGGAGAAGGAATATGATAAAAATGCAAGAGAACAAAATCATAACATATCAGGAAAGGAATAGAAAGTAAAATTAAAAGTCTTGTAAACCAATGGGGAGGAATAGAAGAGAACTGAAGTATAAGTCTAAGTGGAGACAGAAAAGCACAATCTGGGCAATACAGATCCAAATATGCTGAGACAGTCCCATCTATGGGAACAGAATCTATCAATAGAATTAGAAACAACAGCTCATCCACAGGACTACTACTTGGGTGAATAAAGAAGACACTAGAAAGGGTAACTTGAAATTTGCCTCTAGGGAATATATCAAGTATAACTGTACTGATATACAAAATCAATTGATAATAAGTACTGTACATTATAATTGTTTTCAATATAAATGGCTGCAAAGTCTGGAGGGTGTGTGTCTGCTATGTGCTTCTAAGAGGACCATATGCTCTCTTATATTCTCTGAACAGCATGTATTCAAAGAAAGATGAAAGACTCCGAATTTGTTGCAACACCCTTTATTGGGTAAAAATACACACTGCTAACAGCTGTGCTGCAATTCCCTTTATTGGGTACAAATGCATATGGTATACACAATACAGGTTGTCATGGAAAGGTTCGAATTCACCAGCTAAACACAGTCGCAATAGACTGCTACTGTTGCAGTCGCAACTTTATAATGAGAATATTGTCGCAGACACGACTTTACAAAGGAAATGTTGTCAAAGCTGGAACTTTAAAAATTGTCGCAGGCACGACTTTATAATGGAAGAATTGTCGCGGTCTCAGATTCGCTATGAGAATCCGCTGTTCGTGAATTTGACAGTAGAATTCTCAATTTAGAGAATAACCCCCATAGCGTGTATGCTATGCTTATTTTTACCTAATAAATGGTGTTGCAGCAAAGCTTCTATAAGTTTTTCTATATATATTTTTTAAATGCAGCAGTTCAGAGAACATTATAATTGTTACCTTTTACCCAGAAGTTTGTAAATAACCCTTTTTCTTGGGTATTTGAGAATGAGGGTTGCTAGCACAACTGTCAACTTGTGCACTCTATAGCCGTATGCAATGGATCTAGTTAATACCAACAGAAAAAAAAA
>JAKJJM010078314.1:0-12982 GCA_021901965.1 Pipa carvalhoi
CCCCCCCCCCCCCCCCCCCCAACATCCCTGCCTGACCACTAAACTTCTATTTGCTGTAGACCAATTAGAGGTTTGGTGGGGGTCTGTTAGTGGCAGCAGTGGAAATGGTTTGTTGAAGGTCATCTGACCCTAGAACAGTAGTTCTCAACCTTTTTATTGCCAAGATCCTTTAGTACAATTCCCTGTGATTTGGCGACCCCAATTCATTAATTATTATTGGCCAACCCCATTCAAATCCTATATTTCCAGTGGTCTTAGGTGACCCCTGGCAAATTGTCATTCGACCCCCGACGGGGCGTAACCCACAGGTTGAGAACCGCTGCCCTAGAAACTGGGCTGCCTGTGCAACTCTTCCAGCATGTTTAATTTTTGTCTAGGAATGATTCTTAAGTGGGGAGAAAAGAACATTGGCTGGATCTTGAAGCAGCGGTCAGTGGTGGAGCAATGGAGGTGATCGTTAAGTATTTCTCCCCTCCTCCGTGTAGAATAGCCTTTAAAAATCACATTTAAGATTAAAAAAAAATAAGCTTAGTTGTCCTTTAAAGAAGGGAATTATCTTAATAAATTGAATGACTCCCTTCTTTCAATTTATCAGCAGAGTTGCAAGGATTCTGTCTTTTCTTGGATACTTTCCTCACTGACATTTAACCTCTTCATCTGCCATTGCACTAAATACTTCAGAGGATTTTATGGGATTCCTTAGTCAGTGCTAAAGGTTTACAACTAGTCATTGCAGCAGTCTGTGTGATGTCATGGGTACAAACAACTGACTAAAAATGTAGCCACTATTGCTGCCCTCCTATAATTAAAAGTGAGTCTGACACTGGTCGCCACTCATGGCACTAATAGTGCTTTGGTGGCAGTGACATGGAAGTGCTCTTAGAGCTATGAGTGGTGCAGGACACTGCTCAGTGTTATACAAAGAACAGTAACAAGAAAAAATGGAAATGCTTTGAATTCATTTGTAGTCACTATATTCATCCTGTGCTTTGAAAAATTCTAAATTGTATGTATATATTTATGCATATATATTTTTATTTCTGAAGCGCCATTCGGTTACACAATGATGTCCAATTCAACAATACAATTATAATGCAGACAAGGGAAAAGGCCTTATAAATTGTGTATATAAAATATGACATTGAGCTATTTAGCTTTAAAAATCTGTCTTTCGGGCACACTTTCTGAATATGTATTATCTAAAGCACCATAGAAAACAATGGAACTGGTTGAGGTCTGTTTAACAACAGGGATGCTATCAGTAAATATAGTAAATATCAGTACTTATATAATAGAAAAAAAAGACAGAATGTAATACAATTAATTAATTTAATGTGCACCTGTCACCTCAAAAACACTAATACTAATTTAGGTTGTACTAAAGAAATAAACGTTTTTGGAATATATAAGTATTAAAAAATGTACCTTTTATTCAGCATTTCTCTCTGCCATCTTCCCTGTAAGCCAGACTTTTCTTTCCCGAGTTGGGTTGGGTGGGGATAAATGATTAACGTTTAAGTTCCTCTAATCAGATCCCGGCTAGATTGTGATTTAAGGGATCTGATTGGAGTTGAATAACTGTTATGTGTACCCAAATATTTTTAGTTTCTGGTATTACTGGTCCTTTGAGCAGTACCCATACAGGAATTATTCATGACGAGATGAATGTTGTGAAACTGGTTCTGCTAATGTTGTAGAACTGGCTGATTGACTAAAGGGTGAATTCACCTGTCAAATTCATCTCGCTACACTTCAAGTCGCATCTCCAGAATAGTTGTAAATTCACTTCTCATTATTGACTAAGAGGCAAATAGTCCTGTTTGAACCAGTGAACAGCAGCAATCGCTGTTATCTATGTTGTGTGGCATAGTCAGCCGAATAGAAGTAGAATGCGGAAACATGCCATCAGCCACCCAGTTTGCCCCACTGCCACTCTACACCTAGTCGCATTCGTTCATTTGACACACTCTACTACTTAGTGAACAGTAGAAGTACCTGTGCATCTGTACCCAAAGTGATGTGAAGTGCAATGTAAGATTGCAACTATCGTAGTCACCCTAATTGATTGCGTATTTGCACACCACAGAGTTTGCTCAATAAGCGAACATGGGGAAGTGGCAAATAGACGCAAATTCAGAGTTTTATGCGACTATTACATTGCCAGTAGTAGATATGGCCCAAAGACTGTCCTGCATACTATCTGAGCACTACTGGAATTAATTGTAATTTTGGCTGCATGTCATCCTGAATTGCCCCCATATCAGTAAGTGACATTTCTACTGCTTTTGTGTTTAATGTGGATCCAAATTCATGCACTAAAATGACAAAATCTACTGGGAAGTGTTTCCATATGTGTGGATGCTGTTAGAGCAGCAAAAACACAGCACTAATGTGATATATTTTTACAGTGAAATTTAGAAAACCCACTAAGATTTAGGGTATAGACAGAGGGATGAGTTGATGGATGAGTTGATGGAGAAGGACGGATGGACAGACAGAGCGAAATTTACTAAACTCAAAAAGGTTGTTTTCTATGTAAAAACTGCTGTTTGATTGAAAAATATCAATTGATTTTTATTTTTCTGATCGAAACATTTCAATCAAATTTTTTCAATCTATTTTTCCGATGGAAAAGTAGCCATACTTTACACAAGTACTTTGACTACTTTTCCATTGAAAAAACTATAGAAAAAAAATCGATCGATATTTTTCAATCAAATACACTTGAAAAGGTCGAAAACGTAAATTTTGCCCATAGAATTTAATTGTGGTATCCGTCACTGCCTTTTTCTGTGTTTATCTCAGTGGGTGCAAATGAATGTGAACTAAAAAGCATTCATAAATAGGGTATGTTTCCTGTTCAAATACCAGTGACTCCAAAAAGTAAACCTTTGTCATACAGGTTATCTCTGCCAGGAACTGCTGAGTGTGAAATCCAATTTTAAATAACAATGTTTGTTGATATGTTTGCATATCTCTTGAAAATGTCCAACATGTTTGATCTGTTGAATATGTAAACTTTTCTCCCAGTCAGTGATTTTATCTCAACTTTAGATAATATATATTCATTACCTCCTGTAAATTACAAGAATAGCAATAACATCTATTTGAATACAAATATTATCCCTTTCTAGAAATATTACAGATAAGGCTTTTTTTTTTTTCTGAGCATGACAAGTGGGAATTAAACCCCCTCAGCAATTTACATGACAAGCTAAATATGTATCTCTCAAGCAAGCCATGGATCTGAGTACTTTTATACTTAAATAATATAATGAATGTGTTTGAGGGTTTTAAGCAATGTAACTGAGCTACTGATTAATGCACAATTTAAACTGTGGATAATGAGTAATTGGTGCAGTATTACTTATTACTGTTCAGTGTATTTAATGGCTAATTGGATATTGAGGATAAAGGGGCTCTGTAGACCTTGGACATGGTGATTAAGTCATCTATTGTAACTAATATGTTTCTGGGCACTGCACATCACAACTGTCCTGCTGAGTAATGTACAGTGGACTAGCTAAGATACTGAGCAATGTATATATGTCCTTGCACATTAAGTATAAGCAAATCTATGAGACCATATCAGCTGTAACATTAAAGTGAGATTTCTTGACTGGAATTTGAAGCCGTAAACAAGCTGGAGGGAAATGTGGAATGATTACAGATTAGTGTGTGGGCTGAAGAGCAGGTGGAGAGTCAGATTTTTCCATCTAGATTTAGAATCTTATTTCTTTGGGAAATATGAAACAGGCTTATTACATGAGGTTTATCATTTTAGGAATTGCTTCTCTGAACGCTGGGAAACTCTGCTCACACAGATTTAGATACCTGCAGTGGACAATGGCTCGCTACAAAAATAGTTTTTGATTCAATCTGCTTTTTTAAAGAGATTTGTCAGGATTGGGATTTTAGGCAGTGTCTGTGCTAAGTAAATAAACTTTCTATAAATATATTCTCAAAAAACAAATGGTAAATTGACATGGTCATCAACTTACAGCCATCGCAGACATAAAGGCAAACCAAAACCAAAATGCATTCAGTATTCAACATATCAATAATTGGTGTTTTTTACATAATGTTTGCTCATAACAAATTCTGTTATATAGTCAGAACAGCCTGTTTCCACCTAGCCTAAATGTCTGTTTTATTAGTAGTAATTACTTTGGGAAAACAATCATAAAAGTAAAATCCTTTGTATGCAAACACCCTGAAGTATAAAAAGATACTTGCCTCCAGACTTACATGGATTCTCCTAATGGAATTTAAAATGATGGGATTTAAACTATTTGAGTTAAAGTATGAGGTCATGTGATTCTTTTTTTTTTTTTTTTTTTTATATATTCTAGATATCTCTTAATAAAAAGGGAAAGAATATAATGTTTGCGTCACTTCAAAAATCTGTCCAGTGTGCGGTTTCTGTTTATTGCTGAATATTTGGTTTGTAGGTTGTTTAGTATTAGTAGGTTTTATGTAATGTATCGGTGATTTATTTATTTATTTTAAGCTGCCAGATATTTAGGTTTTGATTGCTTACCATGATTAATAGAAGGGGTAAGTGCATCTTTTGCCACTATAAACAACATTATGGTAATCAGCTGTATTTCATTTAAGTGGAAAACTCTTGTTTATCTTTGCTACTCTCAAGTTTTAAACAGATTTTTATTTGTGGCTTTATAGAACGAATGTAGCAAGTGTTTTTATTACCCATATGCTAAATTTTGTACTGGATGTCGGGTTATATTTATAAAACAACAATGATTGTAAGATGTTATTACTTTGTCAGCTGAAGTACTCTACTGTAATTTTGGTTGTGACATGATGCTGTTTTTGTCATTCCTTACAAAAACAGCATCATGTCTTTTGTTACCTTAACAGTTTCCAGTGGATGATTAGATAACTGAAGGTGGGATCTTGATCCAGGGAATTTATTCTGATTGTCATATTGGAGTCAGGAAGGAATTTTTTCCCTAATATGGGGAAAATTGGTTCTTGCCTCATGTGTTTTTTTGCCTTCCTCTGGATCAACATTGCAGAAAAATAGGCTGAACTGGATGGACTTGTCTTTTTTCAGCCTTATAAACTATGTTACTATGTTAATAGTTCCATTAATTAAAACAGCAGCCAGGAGAAGAGATTGATAATTATCTCTCTAGGTATACTGAAAAAGTGTTCTGGGACAAATGGCAGTAATGGTAACATGCTGTGCTGAAAATGGTATATTATGATTATCACTCTTACAGGAATATGATCCTTGCTTGTGATCATGATATGAAGAGGGTGGGGCTCCTGAAGTCCAGGGCAGAGGTCTCAAACATGTGGCCCCTAAGTCTGTTATCTGTGGCCTGCAGGGCACTGGAGCTCCACAGACAGCCCCAGGACAGGCTGATGTAGGAGTGTGTCTTCCAGGCTTTCTTACCTGCACACAGTGCTTGTGCTTGCACGCGCACAAGAGCCATGTGCAGTTAAGGAAATGGTGTTCAGTGACTGGTGGCAGCACAAAGAAAAATTGCCTGGGGCTGAATTATATCATATTTAAAAGGAATGCAGCCCATCAACTTCAAATTTGTTTTTGTGTGTAGCCAATTTACTCATCTGAATTGGAGACCCCTGGACTAGGGCATCAGCTTGAAGGCAATGAAAGTACTGAAGGACAACATGGTGAAACTCATACCTTCAGAGCTGTGGCCCTGGGTTTGTTTCCACCCTGGATGTCATCTTCATGGAGTTTGTACACTAATGGGTTATCTCCATGCACTCTAGTTTTCTATCACAATCTAAAAACATACTATGTTAATTGGAGTCTAACTGAATTGGCCCTAGTCTGTATCTATGTTTTCTATTGGTTAGAGAAACCAGACTGTAAGCTCCACAAGGACATGAACTGAAGTGAATGGATATTCTCTGTACAGGTGATGTGGAATATGTTGGCACAATATAATCCAGAAAATAAATATTGAAAAATTCTTTATATAGTTATTGTTTATCAACATTATCAAGTAACCAAGAATGGTTAATTGAAACAGTGCAAAACTTTCAGTTTTTATTTCTTTTTTTTTTTAATGAAAAGCAGTCTTTAGAACTCCCTTATTTGTACAAAAACAAATACATGCTGAAGGAATTTTCTCTGCAGACAAAAAGTAACTTCTTATTTTTTTGTGGCTTTTCTCGGCCAGAGACGTGCAAATAAATATTTTGAGCTGACGATCCTTTTTCTATTAAGTTTAGCTGAGACAAAAGGCACATCCTAGGACCCAGCTGGGTTTTTGTAGAGTAGATTGCTTATTAGACACACCCACACTGTTTGTGTAAAGATCAAGTAATCTCTTGCACATCTGCCAAGTAATATCTCGAAAGTCCTTTTGGTGAAGGGGGGCGGGAGCTTAGTAAATTATATGGAAAATGTTCATTTTGATAGCCACACCCTAGTCAAAATTATGGTCTTGGAAAGAGCCGTTAGTATGAGGTCCTGTTTCATGACATCTTTATCCTATTTCTCAAAACTTTTCAGCTGTGATATTTTCTATGAAACGCTTCTTTCAGGGGGTTCCACTCCATAGCAGATTACCAAATCTTATGATGTCAAATCTCATTATGTTACATAATCCGTTCTATTTTTCCACAGCATTACCTCAGGGAGCCCCCTCAGTATTTGTAGGTCATCAGTATGTGAATGGTTCATCTGTGAATCATTCACCCATATCTTAATGATTTTGTTGGCCTTGGTCAATGCAGTACTGTTGTAAGAATGGGGTACTTGATTTTGATTGCCTTTGAAGAAGTGTACATTTGTGAAGAATTTCAGATAGACCAATGGAGACACCTAATGGTCAATGGTGCATTATCTAGGAATGAGACTACCAGTTATCAATGCAGGACATTTGTCCAGCTATAAGTTGTTATACAAATATGCTAATGCTAGCCCCACCACCCATGTCTGTAGAAAGTTGTAGTGCCTGCAAAGTTAACCTACCAACCCCTTATACCAAAAAGGTCCTTTGTCATTTGGTCCAATTTCCTAAACCAAAGTTTAGATCCAAATTATTTAGTTAAGCGCTCTCTCCAGTAAGTCATACATCCATAATAAGAACTCTATTAGGTAACAGGTAGGCTTTCTAAACGGAGTACCTCAGGTGAACATGATGATAGGTGACTTGCAAACATTTTTGCAAGCAATTTGTATCTGCTATGCTGGCCAATAGCAGGTAGTGCAGGTTGTGGAAAGAGCCGGTAAAAAGCTGATGTCTCTGGGAATAATATCCTATGCAGATTCAAAGGTAAATGTCCCAGCTTCAGCAATTGTTTAAAAGTAGAAAAATATGAAAGGCATTATATTGTCAACAAGAGTAACTTCACCTCAAACCGCTTTCTCCCTACTTTTCCTCTGCGTGAGCTGCAAAGGTTTGACTAAATGAACTTTTCTCAAAATTACTTATGATGCTAAGTTAGGGCGCTGCCTTCTAATTCTGAGCCATATTACTCCCAACTCTTCATTAAAACTAGGAATGGACATCATATTCTATCATTTTTATTAAACAAATTATTATTTAAAGCTTATTTAGTATTATGTCAAACCAAAGTTCATGGGTAAAATGAGCAGTAGGTCCATATACTGCCATGGGCTAGGTGAAATTTCACTTGCTTACAGGGCCTTGTTAAGTGAGGGTTAGAGAGAAAGGGAGAGCAGTTGAAAATTGTGACAGGTTTTCACACTAACAGTATTAGGCCTTCATGAAGGGACATTGGAAAAGACTAATAGAGCAGGCTGATTCTCATGATTTCTTCAGGAGGAAAGCCTCTCATTATAATTGACATAGTTTTATTCTGCAGTGTTAATAATTTTTGCATGTGCACACATGGCAACATTCTATTTTAAATATACAAGACTCTACTGAATTTATTAAAAACACTACACACTGCATTTTACATAAAGCTTTAAGGGGACTATTTGCATATATGCAACTGTATTTTATAGTAAACTGACTAGATTAATCCTTTAATGTTAATTGAAATACTATAATACTTGTTTTTATGATCATCTCTTTATGAGTGTTCTGTTTAAAAGATGATTTGACAATTCAGATGACAGTAAAAAGTATAGCATGTTGTAACAAATTCCATTTTACTTGCGGTGGTCAATAGATCCAGTGAGAAATTCCCAGCTATGTTTAATATGGGTATAGGTAGGTGTCTGCAGGCAGATTGTGTTTTATATAACTATTCAGTTTTAAAGTACTGCTCTGTTAATGCTATCTTTTAACACATGTACAATCTGTTTGGTGCAGTGCAATAAGAAATTAGTTTAACTGCGCATCGCTGCATATTGAGCAAAACAATTTGCAGAATGTATCCCAGCTTATCGGAACACAGCTCTGCAGAATATTTTAGTATATATTTTCTGCTAAATAGATAATATAAAAACACTGATTAATAAATACTATTTTATTTTGGGGTTGCCTCCTGAACCTTAAAACTGAAAACTTGAAATTCACATATATCAGTGCCGATTCAAAATTAATTTAAATGTATGCTGCATGTCATCTTAAAAACAGTTTGTGTCTGAGTCATGCACCTAAACTGATTTCAAATTAGCGTGGCAGTATGTCAATTTTATGTTTTTCAGTTTTAAAGGGGTAAGGTGGCTGCTCTTTAATTACATTTACAGTATGGAACATGCATACATGCAATGCTTAATCCCTTATTTCAGCGGCCTCTACCCATCTCTATATTGGGGACCGGTTCCCCGATCCAGAAGAGTGTTGATGGACCGCTGGGAGGGTGGACGGGGCCAAGCGCTCACTGATGGCCGCGTGATGATTATGCGCTTCGTGTGCGCGCGTCACCATCAGGTGGCCCAGTGCAAGGGGGTCCACAGACCGGTAATGGTCTGCGGCCTGGCATTTGGGGACCCCTTCCTTACTTAGCTGACCAAGATGTGATATCATTTTCAAAGTAGTAAACTAAATATCTAGTCAGCCTATTTTACCTCAATCCCTATGAAGTGCACACTCAACATGCTGACCAAGATGATACTATGTCAGACTCCAGTGATAAATTTGGGGGCACAGATATGTCATAGGTAATGTCACAGGGCTACTTTATTGCTAGACTGGTATAGAAAGCCTTTTTCAGGCTTTAGTTCTCCTTTAAACATTAATGGTGTATCTAAATTTAAAAATGAAGAATTACAGATTTTAGTGCATTACCAAAAAGTAAGTATATTTTATGAAAAATAGCAACTGATCTCTAACCATGGCATAAATCACAGCAGTAGCACACCATATTAGCTCTTGTAATTCTTTCTACTAATTGGATTTGTTAACAAAATATGTTTTGTAGTTCCATCACTGATTTTACTCAGAATGTTGTTGAATTAAGAGAAAAGTCACTGTATAATATTCTCTTTATAAAACAATAAAACATTTTTATCACATATCTGGTTTGGCACATCATGTCTAATCAAGGCAAGGACATTACGGACCAGTTAATAGAATCCAGTATATTTAAACAATTATCGGAAGGTACATTTTCTTACAAATGGAAATACATTTCCCATTCCCAAGATACCGGGAATTCCCAATAAATTTGCAGGACTTCATTTTTTGTATCGGCATGAATCCAATATGTTTCTGAATTCTGCCAAGTTTTTATCATAAAGGGATTATCCCAGCAAGGAAATTAGCATGGTTTTCCAGAGACAGGAAAAAAAAACCCAACTTGGACTGTAAAGAATGTGCTTCATATCCACTAGGCATCAAATGTCATAATTTCTTTGGAACTTCACACCAAGTGCTAAGATGCTGGAATTTCCCCAAAAGCGTGCTAGGTCCTTTATAAAGCTGATTAACTCAACAAATATTTTTTTTATTTTATCAGGGAAAGAATATACATGTAAGTAATGGAAATCAATATAGAGAATTGGATTATAATGGTTATTTAGCACCCTGTTCTTTATTATGCCATGTAAAGGGAAATTTATATACTTTTTTTTTCTGATAAATCTTATTCCAATCTTAGATAAAAAAAAAGTCAAAGTACGTAAAAAATTAATGCTTGAGAATATATAAATTTTTATACAGAACTGGAGGGGACCATGCCTATAGGTGGCTCAGAGGGAAGGACTCCTCTCTCTTCGTCAGGGACATATTCTAAGAATTTTAATATTAAAATGTTGAACCTGCCATTTGTGGATTTCATTTACATGATATTATGAGTCACAAAGCACTTCAGTTCACTGCATAATTTAGTCTTTTATTATATGCACAAAGGGATATGGCCAGTTAGGCCTAAAGGGGCTCAGCATTCTGTGCCTAATAGCTCTTGAGATGTAAATCTGGCACTGCCGTTAGCTGTTCCTTGGATGAATTTTAAGATTCAGTAGTTTTATGTATTTTATATAGTGTTCTCTTGACCCTGACATGTGAAACCAATGGCTATAGTAGCATTCAGAAAATACTTGCATATCCTTATTCGTTACAATAGATAGACTGTAATAAAAATAGTTATGTACTTAATTTAAAAGACGTTACTATTAACTGTTAAAGCAAAGGAAATATATTTATGGCTGTGCTAGTCCATGCAGATAGCTGTTTATCTGTCAGGTCTGAAGACGATCTAAAGAATATATCTTCCCTAAAGGCTGAGGCAAATAATTTAATAATCCGTTTTATATAGGAACATTTTGGTAGCATCATAATTAAGTTTCGGACATTCTATATGTAATTCAATGTAAGTATGCCTGCATCCTGCTATTGTATTTTGATATAAACTGTACAAAAGCAAATAATACTGTCCGTAAGCCTTGCTACACTTACTTCTGTTTTGTTATACAAAGTAACATATTTGTTTCTCCTATAGCACCCTTGCTTTAATCTACGTAAGGGGTTGGGCACCTTTTTGGCTGAGAGAGCCATGAACGCCATATATTTTAAAATGTAATTCCGTGACAGCCATACAATATGTTTAAAACTAAATATAAGTAAATCCTGCCATTTCTTCCCTGCCTGCCCTCCTGCTATTTTTTCCTTGCCCTCTCTCCTATTCCTCCCCTGCCTGTCTGCCCCCCTTCTGACCTTACTACAGTGTTCCCGCGATGCGCCTCCTTTCAGCGCTTTTCCACACTGAGGTAAGTTGAGCACGACGGCGCTCCTCGGCGCCTTTGGGTCTTGTCAGCTCTATTTGCTGTGGATTTGGCAGCTGCCGACAAGACCCGAAGGCACTGAGGAGTGCCGTCACGCTCAACTTACCTCAGTGTGGAGAAGCGCTGACAGGAGGTGCATTGCTGGAACGCAGGAGGAAGGTGAGTATGATTTGTCTGCGAGCCAGATGCAGCTATCAAAAGAGCAACCTATGGCTCGCAAGCCAACCCCTGATCTATGACTTTGCATGAATGCAATGGAACTATACAGAACCTACTATGATTTGTTCAAATCAAAGACCCAAAAAGTACACTTCAATACCGTACCATAAGGTCACTAGTAATGCATCAGTGTTTCTCTGCAGCACTCTGACTTACTGGTAGCAGCATGCTATATTGCAGTTTACTGGAAAAAAAAATTAGTCATGACTAAATAGTGAAAAAGAGGCACTAAAAGTACCTAGATCGAAACAAGCAATACAAGAACTGATTTTATTTATGTATTTAATTTTTCATTAAAAAGTTATAGAAGTAAAATACTTCCCTCTCCTCATTTACGTCACCTCTCCTACCATGCATATCAGTTTGCACCCTTCCAGATTAGATTAGGGTCTGCAGCAGGCTTTCTCTTTTGGAGTTGTAAATCAGAAATACATAAACTGAACTTGACCAAAATTTTAATTCGTAGCTGAGAGGCAGGTTGCGACAAAGGAGAACAGCTCAGAGTCTCTATGAAGGGGCTGGAATAAACCATTTGATATCAAGTCTTGTGGGAGAGGTGCATTCACCTGGAGGCAACACAAGCAGGAAAGAATCTAATTTAAACATCCTTTTCTCTTGGAAATAAGAGATACAGACCTCAGGTTGTCTTTTGTTTGTCAGGGCAGAGAAGAAAAACGGGGTGAGGTGGAAAATGTTGCTTCAATAATTTTCAAATGATTTTAAACATCTAAGCAGAATAGGCAGAACGTACGAATTGTCCAGTAGATGCGTGGTTTTATAACAATCGAACACTTTGACAGCTTGGAACTTTACTCCCAACTGTGTATTTTTGCACCACTTCACATCAATTCATTAAGGGGAAGGGATGTGCTTAAAGGAATATTTTGAGGAAACTACAAACAAATAGAAAATATATAGAAAGTATTTCTTCTAAGACAAACAGAAATAAGTTGATTTTAAATTCATATAATTCTGTGTATGAACATACACATGCTAAGTCAGCTTTTATTATTTTTATGAAAACACCACAGAAGAAAAACATCTGTACCAATCAGATACTTGTTCAACTTCCTTGTTTAGGCTTTTTGGTATCTGCTAGCTTACACAGTTAAATTTAGTTCCCCATGCAAATGCTGAGCTTGTGTTATTTTTCTAAACAGAAACATTTTGGATAAATAAAGATTATAAAGACTGCAGCAAAATCTCGCCACCCTGTTTGAGTAAATTTAAAGGGGTTGGTCTCCTTTTAATTTAGTTTTAGTATGTTGTCGATGGTGGTATTTTGTATAGTTTGCAATTTTTTTTTTTGCAGTTTTTAAATTATTTAACTTTGTTCATGTTTACATTTACTGGTTGAGTTTACATTTAAATGTAAAGAAGAACAAATGCAAAATTTCACTGTTGATAACATATTAGAATGTAATTCCAAGGTGAGAAAAAGTAGAAAAACTTGAATCTCTCATATGTTCCTGATTCTCTTGATTTAACCTATAGCTTGGGACTGGCAACTTAAATAAGCAACTTAAAGGGGAACTATAGTCAGATTACATCTTTACATATGCAGTACTATACCATAGTAAAAAGCATTTCTCCCCAGTAGTTTTTCCATCTGAAGCTGGA
>JAKJJM010078316.1:0-15888 GCA_021901965.1 Pipa carvalhoi
CTGTAAATCTCCTGCTTCCCAGTGAGGACAAAAGGTCAACACACTAATTACAGCCAATAGCAAACAGC
The DNA here is from genome assembly GCA_021901965.1 of Pipa carvalhoi. Taxonomy (NCBI): domain Eukaryota; kingdom Metazoa; phylum Chordata; class Amphibia; order Anura; family Pipidae; genus Pipa; species Pipa carvalhoi. Next base: position 69 of record JAKJJM010078316.1, read on the forward strand.
AGCTATTGTTCTTGGGTTACAGAGTTGAAAGGGGAGGGAGAGATAATGTCTGCTCCCTGAGAACTGAGGAATGAAGCTGACAGCAAGAATTAACCCTTTCCTAAACCTTTTTTTTTTTTATAACTATTTGTGTCAGCAATTGGCTTAGTATAAAGGAGTTTTATATGTATGTGGGCAGTTATATCGGCACTATAGTTCTCCTTTAACCAACCTATCTTGCTTTATGACTGGAAAAATATTAGTAATACTACAAAAATAAAAAATCCAATTTGCATTGGCATGGTAGTTATTCCTACATGCTACTGGTAAAAAGGTTCTTGAACCGCCATACCAAGACATCAGTTTTTTTCTGGATATAATGGTCCTTTAAAACAGTCTGACTCAGGTTACTGTTCTGGAAGCAATCATTGTTTTCATTAGTGCAGCCTGTTATCTTAATCGGCACAGTGCTTGAGATAAGGGATATGTACAACAAAGACAAAAATGGTTATGAAAGTGGCATATCTTCAGTCACAAAAAACAATGCATTACTGTTTATGAATAAATTAAAAAAGGGCTAGTTAGAAATTAAATAAGATTTTAGGATGATAATATTAAATTCTGAATGCCTGCCTGGGTGCTATGGCAACACCATTATATTCACAGGATTCCATTATTAGAAATAATAGGACTGAACACTGCTAAAATATAATAATTAATCCACTTGCTTTAAGTGTCCAAGAGCAACATTTTTGGCACCTTAAATAAATGGATTTATTAAAGGGTATAAAAAGTTTGAATAAAACATTTATATTTGACATGTACATATATATAGAGAGCCAACTTAAACATTAAAATGTAAATGTGATTTTGGGATCAGTAGTACTTGTCTCTTGTTTAAACAGCCCTGCTCCCCCAGTCATTCTATATACAGACAAAACACATCAAATCTGTTAAAAAAAAAAAAAAACAGGCAGTGAGGAAGAAGAAGTGCTGAAGATAGTCTACAATCAGAGAAAATGTAATAGGTAGTGCTACTCTTCTATGAAGCGTGTGCCTTCAACACTCCAACAATGATGATAAAAGAACTGTAAATGAAGAAAAAGTGCACAAAAAAGGCTACAATAGTGCCTTATCAATTTGTAAGGACAAAAATAGACCAATAGATGCCAAATTCACCAAACAAGTCAGTGTCAAAAATGTGACATGACATCCTTCAGCATTCTATGTACATGCTTTTCCTGTATAGTGCTGATAAGCTGCCCCCCCCCCAAGTGACATCACAAACTTTTCAGAGAACTCGTTGTTGTGTGGAATCCCCCTCCCATCTCCTTATATAAAAAGCCTGTTCCCAACCCTGAGCATGCACAAATGAAAGCTGTTTGACCTCCTCTGTGGACAGCTGTGGAGAGAGGAAGTCAGGGAAAGGAGGGGGCATGGCTACACACAGCAGGGAACTTGATGAGAGGAATAAAGCAGTTGTATTGGGATCTAGAGCTTTGCTGAATTAAGAGGTGAGTCAGGAGTTTCTTAATCGCTTTATTGCTTGACAATAGGTATATGGGGCTTTCATTATAGACGTAGTTTACATACCATTTAATATTGAAGAAGGTTGCGGTCCTATTTTTCTTATACCGGTAGTTGAATCCTGTTAAAATACATAAACGGATTTGCTTTGATCATTACTGTGTATCCTCATCTTTCCATAGTTTGCATAAACTCTTTTAAAAATGTTTTTCAAATTAAATTTTGACATTTTGGGCAAAATTTACTAAAATCGAACTTTGCGATCTTACAAAATTCGATTTTTTTCATTTACTAAAATCGAAAATGCCATTTTTGATATGCATAAATCGAAAATAGCATTTTCGTTTTGGAAATCCGGATTTTGAAATTTTTCGTTTTGGAAATCCGGATTTCTGTTGTGTATAGTAAATGTAACGAGCAGTCCTTCCATGCATGCACCGCTCGTTACATCTGACTGCTCAATGCCAGCAGCCACTGGGGAGACTCATCTCTCCCCAGCACTTCCTGGTTTGGCTTAGCAAATTCAATTGGCTGAGTGCTGCTATTTGTATTTGCCGCCGGATGACGTCAGCGGCTCCTGATTGGCTAAGCCAAACACATGGAAGCACTGCTCTGTTACGTTTACTATACACAACAGAAATCCGGATTTCCAAATCGAAAATGCCATTATCGATTTTAGTAAATTTCGCCCTTTGTACAATTTTTAGCATTTTTTTTGTTACATTTTTGTTCTTAAGGAAAAGAAAGAGGGGAAGTGGGGTGAAAGTAAGTTATTACACTAAAAGTGGCATAGTCCTATTACAATGCATAATATAGTAGAACATCGTCTTCTTGCATATGAGACATAGCAGCAAAAACTTAGAAAAAACAGCTTAACTAAATGCATAAAGTTCATAAAATTACCCTGCTGAGCATTGATTAGAACCAAAGCAAAGAATATCAAGCATTTTCATATGCTATTGTGTCTGGTGGTGTTAACCACGGATCCCAAATTTTGGGAAATTTCTATATACATCCTCTTGTTAAATATATCAGGTTATGCAGTGGTATGATATCAATATGTTTTTTTTCCCCATCGAATCAACGTAGGAGGCAAATAAAATTTGCATTTTAATAGTATTGTTTTCTTTGCATACAATAAAAGAGTTGCATAAAGCAATTTTGTATATTTATTATCAACTGTATACTTTAGCGTGTCTTAGTTAATGTCATCTATATTTGTTTTTGAAATCAGGGTTACCCATTCCAGCTTTTGCCACTCACTGTTGCAGGAATCCCATCTATGCATATCTGCCTCGATTTTATTCCAGAGCTTATAGCTCAACCTGAGCTGGAGAAACAGGTCAGTTACATGCAATCATTGCAAAATTAAATGGCTTCACTACATTATAAAAATGTAAGATGTCCAGCAAAGGGCTTCTAATATGTTTTGACATTGCAGGTGCTAGTTTCTGCCTTCTTATTTCATTTTAATGGACAAATGATACCTATAAGGAAAACTATTTATTTTTTGATTGACATGGTAATTATTTCTATGCAGCTCACTGCAGCAAAAGTGGGTTTTCTGGGGCTCTTCATGAATATGTTTTATCTAAAGTTCCTCAGGAAACACATAGGACTGAGGGGATTTGTTTACTTAACAGATAAAATATGGGTGCAATCACAAGGAAGAAAAGCAAACTCAAAATAATGCAAATCATAAATTTAACATTTTTACCAGCAATGCATAGGAATAACTGACAAACCAGTCCAAAAGGGGTTTTTCTCTTGTTCTGGCATTACTAGAAATTATCAATTGAGCAGTGCGATGGCTCAGTGATTAGCACTGCTGCCTTGCAGTGCTGGCTTCTGGTTTCAGTTCCACCCTGGACTTCATCTGCATGGAGTTTGTATGTTCTCCCTGCACCTGTGTGAGTTTCCTCCAACAATCCAAAAACATACATCTGTGTCTGTCTATGTGTGTGTGACTGAATAGGGAAATTAGATTGTAAGCTCCATGGGGCAGGGACTGAAGTTAATGAGGAATCTCTGTAAAGAGCTGTATAATATATTGGTGGTATATAAATGAATCAATACAATACAATTAATGAGACTATTAAAACACAAGTGCATATTGGCCCTTGCAGCTTAATTGTAAAGTACCTGTCCTAGTGATGCACTTTTAAGTAAATTCCTAGCTACACTGAGAAGATGCTTTTGTCCCATTTTTATCTTTATAATGTCTCACTTCTAGTTATATTGTAAGTTTTATGGGACAGCAATTGCCTTACTCTCATCTGTCACAATGTTATTCATCCTAACGCTTCAAACTTAATCACTTGTATTGCTCTGAGCACTTATCTCATGTTTGTATTATAAAGGCTTTGTTGAAGTGTTCAGCACTGTTACCTAGTAAGATTACAGAAACATTCATAGACAAATCTTTGTACTGACTTTGTCTTCTCTATGTTAACCTATTTTGTAAGTGAAATAAAATCTAGTTATTAAGCTTTTTTATATAGCTTAAAGAAGAGCTAAAGCTACCTCAACACAAATACATAATAATGTAACCCACTTACCTGCCTCCTTAATTATTGTATTAAAAAATCCAGACTAGCTCTGTACTATCCCACTTTATTTTACGCAGCTCTGCAAACTCACAGCATCCAGTCTGAATGCAAATCTGGAACTGTGATGTCACTGCTGAATTTCTGGCAGTATTAAAACTTAACCAGATTGGCTCTTTAACACGATTTTCCGTGATTGGATATAGAACTACCAATAATATTCAAGTGCTTTAAATTGTCATAGAGCACATGTCCTTTGTGCACCACTGGCGCATCAGTTGGGGATTGTTTTATTCCTATTTACCACTTGTATCCTTCTTTAAAGAGAATCTGTTATCTGCCATCTGTCGAGTGAAGCCAGTGGGGGGGAGGGAAGCAAGGCACCAGGTAAACTGACCATTTTAATGTGACAAACTTGTAACCTAACATTAAACTAGTAGAGTTCACAGAGTGCTTTATAAGTTGAAAGAAATCTGGGATAGTAGCTTCTTCAGGTTAATGTTCGAAAATGTCATACTTGAGTGGTCTGATAAGAGGAGCCACAAAATAAACTATCTGCAGTCTTATGGAGTTCCAATTACTATTGTGGGATGCAGGGTACAAAACTCCAATTTACCTTTGACTCAGAAATGCTTTGCCATCTACACCGTTTCACACACAATATGGGGCTGATTTTCTCCAGCTCTTTAGAACAAATATTTCAAATTAATTGGTACTGTTTCAAAAACTGCTACTTGTAGTTCTTTATATACTAAAAAAAATAATGCTGCTTTTTTATCTCTAGATATTTGCTGTCCAGCTTCTCTCACACTTGTGCATACAGTATGCTTTGCCGAAATCTCTTAGTATGGCTCGCTTGGCCATTAATGTTATGGGAACGCTTCTAACAGGTAACTGTTTTTTCTTTGGTAGTCACAGAAATGCAGTATTTTGGGGGACAGAAATATTTTATTCCTGCAGGCAGTCATTATACATACAATTGATATGACTTTTATAAACTCTAAATACTAATACCCGTTTTGGTTCTACAAGGATTATTTAAAGCATTTAAATCCTTTTTGTTTGCTAACAGTACAATGGACACTGTAACTATTATCTGCACTATTAACAACAACTATATAAATATGTGACTATATCACTACAGCCCCCCCCCCCCCTTCTCTTCTGAGGTATTATTTCCCTTAAATATCTAAGTGTGGTAAGCTTAGCAGTTTGTCCCTTTAGGCCGGGTTCACTCAGGCAAATTTTGTTGTCCTTTTTTTTTTGTGGCGAAAAAACGTTGAAAATATGTGGTCATGAAAACCCATTGAAAATAATGACTATTGTCTGTGCAATGACACACTAACATTCCATAGCAAGGAATATGTACTACAACACTTCTTGCTGTATTTTTTTCAACTATGTAAAACGCAACATGAAAAATGCAACAGAATTAATAGGAATTGAACAATTAGCGGTCACACATAAGGGAGAAGTGATGAGAATAGTGAAGTCTTTTACATGGAAATGCTGCCCCGAATGCTTTTTTTTTTCTTTCTTTCCATAAACGCGTAGGAAAATCTGCCAGTGTGAACCTGACCTTAGCAGTGAACAGTAATAAAAATATCTGCTAACAGAGGCATACCATAGATTCAGAGAATGGAGCAGCTATTGGGCATATGGACCTAAAGCTGCCACCTCCCTACCTGCTGGAAACCATTTCCTGCAAAATTCCGCTAAGGCTCATGCCACTTTACCAATGACTACCGTGGTTGCATTTACCGTATTTTCCGGACTATAAGGCGCACATAAAATACTATAATTTTCTCTAAAATCGCAAGTGCGCCTTATAGTCCGGTGCACCTTATATATGGATCCGTTCTACTGCTTTGTGTTCTTCACTTACATCCTATAATCGCACCTTATATAGTGCGCCTTATATATGAACCTAGATGCCTTAGTAGGCATTTTTTGCAGGTGCGCCTTATAGTCTGAAAAATATGGTATTTTATAACCGTTGATATTTCTTTTTTTTTGTGAAAATCTATTAAAGTGGTGTTTTTAAAGCAAACAGGGTCTTCCCTTACAGAGGAATAAATATGGTACAATTTAAGACTGATTAGAACAGAGTTTTTTAACGCCAGTTTTTAACTGGTCACATTTAGAAGATCTCTCTGTGCAGTCAACTAAGAACTGTTACTTATTAATCAAAAAGATTCTCCTTTATTGTGAATGCATTTTAGATGAATTCGGTTATAATTATTTAGATGCATTCATACAGAATATAAAAATGTTTTCCATTAATAAATATTTGCTATATTACTTGCTTTGCTTTTTTCACAGTTTTAACTCAGGCTAAGCGGTTCATATTTTTTATGCCAACGCTGCCATGTTTGGTATCTTTCTGTCAAGCATTCCCTCCATTATATGAAGATATAATGTCACTACTCATACAAATTGGACAAGTCTGTGCATCAAATGTAGCTACACAGACCAGAGATGTTGACCCAATCATTACACGTAAGTGCTTTTATTTCTGTCATAGGCTAACCTTCATTATTTGTCTGAAATTTTCAGATTAGACAAATGTAAATTGAATAGAGTAAAATTATAATAAATATTCTAAATAATAAAAAAAAATATAATAAAATATTCTGTTGTTGGAAAATGAACGCATGGTACCTGCAGCTAGGTGCTGCTCCAATCTCTGGGAAAGGCAGGGCTATGAAGGATTGAGATTCCAATTTGGTCTACTGAAATTTGAGCTCTAGAGACTTAGAAAATAGTGAAAGAGATTGTATGATGTGTAGTAAAGAATGTTATTTATAATTCAGCTTGTTAAGATTAAGTTGTATCTGTAATATTGCTTAATATACATGAATATTAGTCTACAAAATGTGTAGTATATAAATAGCCTGCTGTTACTAGAACTGGAAAACGAATACTTGATAACAATTTAAAGTTTATTGTTGTATTTATACTTTGTAACCATTAAAGTGCACCTGTCAGCTTGAAACAACATTGTGGACACTGCAGGCTTGTGTCAGATAGAAAGCTGTAGGAGGAGGAGCGGATTACTTAATTGACAAGTAAGCGCCTCCTACTAGCCTTCCTCCCGCAATACGCACAAGCATATCTGTCACGCCTTAGAGGCCGTGTCAGAGTGGTTGATTGGCAGGTTGTGCACAAGATGGGGGCTCCCACAGCTTCAAGTCGGGACAAGCTGACAGGTGCACTTTAAACCATCATTTTCTGTAACTCCTCTCTGGATATATTTTTCGGTCATGTTTGGATTGCATATGTTTACTTACCTAGTAATTATTCCTCTTTATTTTGGATGATTTTTATCATAGTATTGTGAGAGACCTGCAATATTAATTAAAAGAAAAAATACTGTTCACTCATCTTGCTATTTTCTTTATCCAACAGGTCTTCAACAGCTAAAAGAAAAGCCAAAAGAATGGTCTGGTGCATTCTCTCTTTCCCCATTGCCAGTTGCAGCTGTAAAAGATACAGAGAGCTTAGACCCAGATGTACAGCTCTGCCAACGTGTTGAAAGCACAATCATTGAAATAATAAACATGAGTGTCTCAGGAATTTAGAAACATTGGTTGCTCCTTTCTGCATTCTGTTATTTCTAAAGTAACTACTTGGATGGAAGGGTTGTATGCAGTACTGTGTGGTCTTTATCAATGGCATACATACAGGGGTCCTATGCTCCAGGAGGCCTGGCCGCCACCACTGCGATCCGAGTAGTGTGCCGTGGGGAGAGGGAGCCCCGGTGCAGATCGTGCACCAACTCAAGAAAAGAGGCCCTGGTCTTTATCTTCTCTACATGCCTGTAGGGCATAGCTGTATTTCTACATAATGAACATATGGAACCATTAAGAATTGGATTCTTTGCCTTAAAGTACAATATTAACTTTGAAAAGAAAATGTAAAGAGTGCCTCCAAAAAAAGGTTTCAATATATTGACTGCTTTGCTCTCCATACAATAATTTAATAAAATTAGCATTTTCTAACATTCCAATATTGAGAATGGTTATTAAATAAAAATTGAACAAAGAAAGACTCGCAAATAATTCATCACCCTCCAAACTTTAAGCAAAATTATGAAGGTCCTTCTAATTTTTTGTACATCTATGCCTTGGAACTATTTACTTTCAAGGCAGGACACCCTCTATCTAGAATTAGGTTTAAGGTAATTAGGTGTCATGACAAAGACTGTATTTTGGGCAGGACAATTGTTCACCCCCTCTGAGGTCAGTTGCAGCTGAGCTGTTCTTCGACTCATGATTGTCTATGGTGCAAAACAAAATAACCTGTGTGGATTATGCCACAGGAAACAATGGATACTATTTTTCCATCTCAGCCACACTTGGTGAGCCACACAGTGTGACACTGCCCTAATGCTATATAAAGAAAATAACTGCATTGTTATCACTTATAAACTATGTTACTATGTTACTTTCATAGGAAGTGATTTTTTTCACAGAAATGGTCTGAAAAAGCAGTGGCCTTAATATGATATTATACAGTTGTAATGATGATAATATAACTTAGTTTTAGGTGACATGTTCACTTTATGCAAAATTAATATGTTCATCCATGTAATTAAGAATCCATTTCATTCTAAATATACTTACATACACATATTTACATATTGAATAGCTAATTCTCCAGTAAAGTATTGGTTATGTGCATTGGTGAGACTGACAAACAAGTTATCATGAACGTGAAAAAATATGTTTTAGCCTCGGCTCTATCACTCATATGCTTTTGTTGGTCTCTGCATTCTAAAATAGAATGAATGGCAATAGCTGAAAGGTTACAGAAAGACAACACTCTGGCATCCTACTTTAGTGGTTTCATGTGTTTCAATGCAGATTTCATGTTTGTTTTGTAAATAATGAAAATGAATTTGTATGAATAACTTTTTTTCATATTATGTTTTATTTTTATATATGATGTATTTCACAGATGTTTGTGATAAAGTTCATACAGTTTTACATATCTAAGTGTGGCTTATTTATTTAAACTGGGCCAAAATGGCATTGTTGACATAATTAATTGTCACTTCACTTGGTTATACTTTTACCAGACTATATAACCAAAAGACATAATGCATGCTTTAATAATTTTGACAAGTTACAAAGTTAGAAAAAAAATTGGCTTGTGAGGTTCCCTGCTGATTCCAGGCACCGAGTCACTAGATATGGTAGATGCGGCATATGCTATTGACTGAAGCAGCTGGTAAAATATACAGAATATTGGGGGCAGTCAGCAGGAACATTAGTGGATTGGCCATGGTTGATGATATCACAGCTCCACACAGGGAGCGCTTATCCAGAGCCTTCTGCATGGCAAAAATAGGAACCTGAGATTGGAGGACTGCAGCACTATTAAGGCATAGTTACTTTTATACAGTCTTACAATTGGCCCTTTCTAGTCAACCATAAGGCTGATGTGTCCCTGTGTGAAAATGAGTTCAACACCCCTGGCCTAAAGGTATTGTTATAAAATCTTGCTAGTATTTCTTGCACTTTCATTGCTTATAGCATTTTCCTATACCCTATACAAAGTTTACTGTTGGGTTCTATTGGTTCTCTGGTACTCTACTGTTCAAAGCATGTGTATGGAGCAAGCCTAAAAATCCTTCATTCTGTCCATAAAACTTAACAGTGAGGGCTTACCACCAGTTCTGGAAATTTGCTATAATCGGAGCACAGCAAACCAAAGTGACAAAAATTCACTCAGTCGAATTCTCAGTTTGAAGAATAAGCCTCCAAGTCTTTAAAGGAACAATTCAGCCTCCATCAATTATTTGCCTATTTGTCATGGTTAAATAATTGCTTTTGCGATATATATTTTATTTACTTATTTCCATCTCTTTTCAATTTATAAGCACTTTTTCTAGAAATTCTGTCACCTACTTTCTTAAGCCATGGATCTGATTGAAATGCTTAAGAATTCTGAATAATCAATCAGATATCTCTTTTTTTCACAAGCTCACAGAGCTGCTGCCCACTTGCTTCTTTCAGATTGTTTATTTCAGAACTCTGAAGCCAGTGGAATCAAGTCAGTGGCATAAGATTCCATAGTGATCAGCTAAAGAGGTGAAAGAGGAGCAGTTTCTGTAAGAAAGTGCCTATAAATGCAAAAAATATTGAAAATAAGAATATAACTTATTCTGCAAAAATAGTTTATCTAACAATTACAAATACATGTGAAAAACTGTTGGAAATTCCTTTAAGTTGCTGAATATTAGGTGTGAGATCATCAGTAAGGCTTTCTCCTTTTTCATCTTGATAACGTGTTATTCCCAAAAAATACAGCTTTTCATTCCTCTTTTGGGAATAAGCCTAGGTATTAACATGGACATCAGTGATACTTCCTGACTACTTGACTTCCTGATGTATTGGGGCAATCTCCACTCGTGGGTGCCCCCCCTGATCACGAGTATCTCTGTAAAAACTGACTCTGCACACAGGAAGGCTGACACAGGAAGGAAGGCTGGTAGGAGGGCTTACTTGTCAATCAAGTAATCCACACCTCCTACAGCCTTTCTATCCGACAGAGCCTGCAGTGTTGAACTGACAGGCAGAGAGAGGGGCTAAAAAGACAGAGACAGGCACATTTTTTTAATGGAAGTGTATTACAAAAACGTTCCTATATAGACTGTCTCTATTTTATAAACTAATGTTGTTTGGAGGTGATAGGTGCACTTTAAGCTGGTGACATGAATTGCTACATTCCCACCTAATTCCTCTGTAGCAAATTAGCTGTTATCGCCATACCTGTGAGCTTTCTGCTCAATGATGCCCCAGAGTTCCACTCTGACAAGTTCGGAGAGCAGAGAATAGGTATTCATTATATGTGAATCATGTTGCAATAAAGGCAAGATTATGTAAATTGAGGTGGATTGAATTTCTGTGGTGTGGCACAAGGCAGGGTTTGGGCAGAGTCGGTAGGGTTAAGGAGAAAAAGGGGTGGTGGCATATGGAAAGTCAACAGACCGGAAGACATAATGGTTTCTCTGGAGAAATTGCTTTGCACGTCCGGATTCTATGCTTTAAATCCAGCAAGATTCCAGGTGTGGCAATCACAAACCAGTGACTGACATGTTTACAATTTCTGAAACGGCAGTCATCAACTTGCAAGCTGTAGGATATTGGACACCTTCAAGCAATGCAAGCATTGTTGCATCAGCATTTAACCATTAACCTATAAATAGCAGTTATCCCTACATCATACTGGTAAAAATATCTTTGAAGTTGAAATGCTAATTTATATTCTTTTGTGTTTGTTTTTCTTCACTGTGGTTGAAGCCATCTTTTACCCGTTAAGAAAACAAACTCTGCCCAGTCCTATTGGTTTCTATAAAACTTTATATAGTACATTATCATGAAATTCCACAGGAAGCCCAATTTGGCTGCATCCTGCAGAAACAGTGAGACAACACAAAGTATTAGAAAAACAAGAAGTTAGCTTTAATGATGCCATCTTACTAGCAGGACATAGGAATAACTGTAGTGCAAATCCAAATAGCAATCTTCTGGTGTTACACTTTACAAATTAATATCTAGATGGCATATATCAAAATGTTTGTTGGTTCTCCACTTTCTCAGCACAAATAAATTGCTCACACGGCTCAGTAAAGTAAATATGCATGGGCACCCACGCCTCCATTTAACATACAGATATCAATACAGCAATGCAGCTGAAAGGAAACATTACAATGCTGGAAGGAGAAGAGGAGACAGTTCTACCTCATGGATCTTCCTTGTCAACTCTCAAGTCACATGTTGACACATTAGAGATGAAGGGATTACTTCCGGAATGAAGTATGACTCTGCGTCTGCTGCTTGGCTACGGAAGGCCAGTTCAGCAGCTGATTGGGCGAATATAGCGTTCGTCTGCAGTTGTTACTTAGTTATTGGTTGGCTGCTCACGGCGGGAAGTTGTGAAGGTCCTTAGCACTAAATGTTGGTTGCATAAATAAAAGAGCAGAAGAACGCTCGGTGAGTTGTCGGTTGTGGAGTATTCATCCTTGTTTCCTTTTGCTGTTGCAATGTACTGTGCGTTTGCGTCTTTGTTTAGCTAAAGAAAGTGCTCCACGTAGAACGGCGCTAAAAGTTCACTTGCCCCTAGGAGAGCAGGGGTTAATACAGAGAAAGTGTGCCTTATTTAGGGTGTTGGTAATGGGGTGGAATTATTATTTGCTACACTCTGCGTTTAGAGCAATGGTGTAGGTGTGACAGTGTGAGCCTACTCAGCCATATTTATTGTGATTCTTACAGACCCCCTAACTAGAGTGGTAGGATTAGGTTATGATCTGGAAGATGTTAAAATCAGGTTCTTTCATAAATAGGAAATTGTATTTATTTGTCAGAAATATGTTAAAGGGGAGATTCGCCATAAAAAAATGGAACATTCCTCATTGTTTTGCACACAAGTGATTGGGTGACCAAAGAGATGAGAGCAGTAGCACACAGTAGTTACACAGCTAATTTTTTTTTCACAAAGGTACATTTTTGTAAAACTTGTATCATTTTTCAAATACATGTTGTTAAAAATTAATGTTCTAAAATTTTTTGGATTGTAAACTTCCCCTTTAAACTATCTTCTAGTAATTTAACCTAATGGACCACAAGGTAATCCAAAAGTACGAGCCCTGATAACATTGTGTGGTAATGTGCAGCAGTCTTCCAGTTTTAAAAATCTAAATTATTATAAATACATAAACAGCAATGTACAATACAAAATGTATTGTTTTTAAGGGCTTCCAGTAGGGGGGTAGAAGGGGTACAGCTGGGGCGGGCCCAAACGGCCAGTCACATTGGTTTCTGGGTATATATTTATGGAACTGATGGCTTACTTGTAACTGTGCAATCCAACTTGTTAGTTTTCAGTGTAACTGTGGTGTGGTGCAAATGCACTTTTATAATTGTTATCCCATTTTTTTTTGGGGGGGGTTGTAATTTATGGGGGTAACTCTGATTGGTTTCTAGTTAATAAGTACATACAATTTTAATAAAATTAAGATAAAATCTACATTTCAGTCCTAACAAAGGATAGAACTGCTATGTTGGTAAAAAGAAGTACGCTAAAATTTGCTAAATGTGCTATGCAAATATATTAACCACTTCAGAAATAAAAACAAATATAAATAAAGTGGCGCTAAATCTAGTGATTAAAGTACAAATGTTATAAACCAATGTGATAAAATCAAAAAAAGGGTGTCCCATAAAAGTACATATAAAGTCCAAAACTCAATAAGAAATAAAAATGAAAAAATGTATATTCTTGCAATGCTGCTCTTCCTGGTCCAAAGTGTCTCAAAAACACTCACAATGATGCCAAAATCATATCTGAAAAGAAGAGCGCACAAACAACGCACCAATGGTGCCTTATCAAAAATATAGAGAATAAATGACAGACCAAACATAGGGCCCTGATAGGAAAGACAAGTAAAGGTGTATGAATCAAAAACACCCAAAACTCGTGTGTAGATAAGTTACAAATCCCCAGTTATGGGGAGGCTCACCGGATAGCAATGAAAATAATGCCTTGAAAAACACTTAGTAAGGCTTCAAAATACACTCCTTTGTGACAACTACTTGAAAAAACTGTGACCCTTTTCCCATGGGCCTGTGCACAAAGATGCATAGAAGTGCAGGAATACTAATGCACACTGTGAGGGTTATAGACTAAAGTGAGAAATTGACTGTTGAAGTGAATTCTCATCACTTTGGGTGGCTACAACCTTATTCTCTACTCCTTATTGACTAAACAGCGGATTCCCATAGTAAAGTCACGACCATGACAATATTCCAATAGTAAAGTTGCAACCACGACAATATTTCCATAAAGAATATTATGGGAATAATAGACAATAGACGTCTATTGGGGGTAGTGTGTGACCTTCATTACATGGCGAATTCACACCTTTACGCTGCAATTCGGACTTTAGTCAATGTCCCCCTGTGTGTGTGGACTCGATAAGGTACAAGAGGTTTCCAACCATCTAAGTAAACTGCAAAAGAAGACATATAAACACAGTTTTCAATACCCATGCCTATTACAAATGTGTCATTTACAGACAAACATTTTTTTCCTACTTTTCTTTCCCTGTTTATATCCTAAATATGTATTTATCTAAAGTTTAAAAGAACTTAGCTGTTAGATTGGGATTGGTTTTCATTATGTAATTAGGAAGCAAATTGGCAAATGCCTAAAGCTGTCATGAATGAATTATATACACAAACAGAATGTGGTTTAAAAGAAGTATTTTTTTAAATTAATATTGTTTTTGTTGTTACTATTTCATTTATATTTGTTGAACTATGTCTTTGATGCAGTCTTATTTGTTTCTTGGCAGGTAAAATGTCATCAACATTTTCTGAATATACAATTGGTGGAGTAAAAATCTTGTTCCCATGTAGGGCATACCCATCCCAGCTTGCTATGATGAACTCAGTAAGTGCTATGTTTTTTTCACTTAAATACTTTCAAAAATGGTTGGCTATGTTTCTGGTAAAATATCCAGGATGTCAACAGTGAAAATTATAATTCAAATTAAGGTTATCAAATTGATCACCATTTAAATAGGTGTTGTTTTTCCTTTTTTTTTTTTTTTTTTTATAGCTTTCTTTGGGCCAACTGTCTCTAGAATGAAGGTAGTTAGATATTAACATTTTGGCTTTTATGACAACATTTGATAGTTTAAGCATTATTTAATTTTAGTTTCATTGAAACTTTAAAGTCAACCCCCTAAGTTAGATGTATCTGGTAAATTTAAACTGCAACTCTTTGAATATGTCCCTCTTTCCAAATATCAATCACCTGGATTGTACTCAAGGTATCTGTATGTCTCCTAATAAATAACATTTTTTTTAATTACTCCTACATGCTAGCATTTTTTTATTCTTCTGCATGTATTTTTTCACAAGTACATGGAAGCCTTCGTAGCCTTTTAGTTCCACCCCCTGCTTAGAAAGCTATTGTCTTAGGCATTGCCTTCTTACAGAGCATGCGTGAAAACTAGCACAGTGTATATGCCTCATTGATTTTCTCAGTTTAATGTGCCACATAACATTCCCCAGCCAGTCAAACAATATATGTAATAATGAATCAGGGGTCATTAGCATGTTAGTGAAATCCAACATGGGGCTGTGAAATGCTAGCACCATCAGTTCTATAAGATAGCATTACAGCCCAAACTTTAATTATTTCATGATTTTTAATATAGCAATTTAGGCTGACAGACCCCTGTACTTTCAGATTTTCATACATCTGGTTGCCATTACAGGTTCAGCTGCTTATCTTATCTAACCAGTCATTTACCATATGGGGTGTTTCTAAGTACAACCAACAGCCATAAGAAATAATGGCCCAATTTTTTTTCTATAAAAATCTGATGGGCTCCTGCACACTGTCATCAAATTCAGTCAATTGTATTCCAATCAAGTATATTATTTTTTTGAGTAACTATTAGGATGACAGAAATATGAGTAAAGTTTGTGGTGTGGTACAGGCTTTAGGAGCAGGGACATTTCCAGCAACTGGGCTGCTGTAACATGATTTTTTTTCCATTTTGTTAATTATTCATCTGCTTATTTTTCAGATTATGAGAGGACTGAATAGTAAACAGCATTGCTTATTGGAAAGTCCAACTGGAAGTGGTAAAAGCTTAGCATTGTTATGTTCTGCCCTTGCTTGGCAGCAATCTTTATATGGTAAATATTTTCTATGATATTATAATACTAGTTGGGGGGGGGGGGGGGTAG
>JAKJJM010078338.1:0-14360 GCA_021901965.1 Pipa carvalhoi
GAAGCGCTGGGGAGAGATGAGTCTCCCCAGCGGCTGCTCTATTTAGCAGATTAATGTAACAAGCGGCGCTCGCATGGAAGCACCGCTCGTTACATTTAACAGAAAAAAGGGGCTATTCGAAATTTCGAATGAAAAACTCGAAATTAGTAAATCGAAAATGCCATTTTCGAATATTTTCGAAAATGGCATTTTCGATTTTAATAAATTTCGCCCTAAGTACCTTTTACAATCTAAGTTCTGCACCTGAAGTTTAGGAGGAATAGGTGGTTTGCTGAGGGCCACAAGATGTCGACACAAGCTGTAATCTTCACCTTGCCTATCTGATGTGTGTCATTGTGACCATGCTGAAATATTATTTGTTGTTATTATTGATTTATGATAATGAGTAACTCAGGGGTCCAAGACGCAGTGTGCTTTTGTACACTAAGGTGGTGCTTGTTTAAATAATTGTACAGCTAAGTAAATACACTTTGCCATGTGAATCCATATTGTATATTCCTATTGTTTATGATTCTGCTTCTCAGTCGCAATCTAGGAAATATCAGATGCAAAGCTTCATGCTGCATATTACATCAGGTATGCTTCCATTCAGTTATTTATATTAATCAATCACATGTTTGTATTCACAATTATTAATGAACAGTCCAGTAGAAGGTGATTGGCTGCAACAGATTATTCCAAAGAGGTCAAAGTTTATTCGTGTTACTGCATAACACCCTTTGTCTGACACAAAGCTAAAAGTATCTGGCACTACTGAGCAAGCTGCTATTGAAGTACTCTAATATTAATTAATACATAAAATTAACTATTGTGCATGCCAAATAACTTACTAATTATTATTAACTGGAAAGTTTATTGCACTATTTAGCTTACATATTCAGTATAAAAGAAGGAGAGATCAGACTTGAGAGGTCTTCCTTTATGCCTTGATGTCCTAATATATGGAGTGTAGTTATGATTTCTACAACGATTACTCTAAATTTGATTCCCAACAGAGAAGATTTTTAAATATATATTCCTCAATATTCCAGATGGGCCTATGCCTTCCAGAGTCCAAGGGTGAAATTTATAGAAGTTGAAAAGACGAGTCCCGACCGAAAAATATTGATCAATACTTTTACAATCGTTTTTTTTCAAAACTTTTCGATCGATATTTTTTTATCTTGTTACCACAGGGAAAGTGCCATAAGTGACACATTTCCAGTGGCAACAGATCGAACAGTTTTGATTGGAAAAAAAGATCGGAAATCAATATTTTTTGATCTGTACCTTATTTTTACTATTGATAAAATTCGAAAAGGTCAAAATTGGCATTTTTGACTTTTATAAATTTCGACCTATATCCAGTCAGTTAAACACTGATCCATGCTTTGCCCTGTTGATCATATTTAAAAAATGCATACATAAACCATAAAGTTATCTGTATTTAAAAATTGTGGTTTAATATAAACATTAGGTAGATCAGATGCTATTTGTTTGCTATTTTTACTTTAGAATACAATTCAAACATAAATTTAATTAACATTAGACAAGAATGATCATTAGATATTACTATTGAAAAGGCATACAAACTAGAGCAACCTCACAGAAAATAGGTTTCATATTATTGGTCAAAGACTATTTAACTAATGAAAGTAAATGTCTGGAACAATATAATTGACTGGTTTTGAGTCTCTGCCAGTTTGCAAAATTGGGCTATTTATAGAATTGTGCGCCCTCACACTTGGCCTGGCTTAATTTTACAATTCCACTCTTGATTTCTTCATCCTGCTTGGGGACTCCACAGAAAGCCTGGGGCCCCAAAATGGCATGTTTGAGACTAGTTTAAGTGGGTTCTCCAGATTTCTAGGAACTGAAATCTAGGTTTCACACAACTACAGATGTAACTTTTGTACATTTATTTGGATTATAAGATAATTAGACAAAATTTTACATTCATTTTCACATTTGTAAATGCAAGTTCTTAATGTATTATTCGGGATAATTAAGTTACCATTTTATTAACAGGGCATGTTTATCAACATGTTTTTATAACATGTTAAAGTGCACTTTTCAGCTTGAAACAACATTAGTACATAAAATAGAGACAGTCTATAGGAACGTTTTTGTAATACACTTCCATTAAAAAAAATATACCTTTCTCTATCATTTTGCTTCCTGTCTCTGCCTGTCAGCTGGACACTGTAGGCTTGTGTCGGATAGAAAGCTGTAGGAGGAGGCATGGCTTACTTGACTGACAAGTAAGTGCCTCCTACCAGCCTTCCTGTGTCACACTTCTACCAGCCTGCCTGTGTCAGCCTTCCTGTGTGCAGTCAGTGCGAGCAGAGGCACTCGTGAGCGGGTGGGGGGGTCATCGGGAAGTCAGTATGGCTCTGGCCTTAGGGGGCGTGTCTATTATATTTGATTGGAAGGTTGGGCACAAGATGGCAGCTCTCACGGCTTCAAATCGGGATAAATTTACAGTGAGTATAAATTAACTATCCTAATGATTTTTTTCGACCAAACTGTTTCATTTATGTTATATAATCACTGACTATGTAAAAATGTGAAAATCAGGGAGGTGATAGGTGATCTGATGACCTGACCATGTAGGAAGAAAAGTAAACCCCCTTAATAATTTGTCCCTTACAGAGTTTAATATATCAGTGTAGCCAAATGACACATTAATTGTGGTGTGTTTCTTTATATACAGTGTTTCTTTACATACATTCATCCTCACATAGTTTAATTCAAGTTATTCCAGTTATGGCTGCTCTGCCCCTGGGGACTGTTTTTGACCATATTGTATTATTGCTTTAACTTATTGGGTTTCTGCCATGCAAGATTTGTGTACTGTACCAAGCCGTGTATTGGAATTGTGACTTAATTTGAGTTTTGAGGTTGTTTGGAAGTTTCTTGATGTATTGGTTCCAGATGTTGAAGAAAGAGCTAGTTGAATTTTCTCTTGCTGTTAGTGTATTAAGCCAATCCATTTTGAATAAAAATGTAATTCTGCTGTGTATTGTTAAAATGGAGGGAGGTAATGGTTGTATCTATTGTGATAGTATAGATTTTTTGGTGGCCGCTGCTATTTTTATGAGAAGTCATTTTTTGGGTGTTTTAAATTTTTGTGTTTGTATTTGGTCTAGTATTCCAAAAATTGCCCATTCAGGTGTTGATTCTACCTTGAGCGTTAATTCATTGTAGCAGTACTTTTTGATTTTGTTCTATATGGTTTGTATAGTTAGGCAGCTCCATAAACAGTGGAAAAGGTCTGTTTCCATGGTTTGGCATTTTGGGCATGCTGAGGTGGATAGAATCCCCATTTGGTAACATTTGATCGGGGTTAGGCATGTCCAGTGTAGGGTTTTAAACGTTAAATCATGGTACATTCTTGATATAAGTGCTTTATTGGACTGTAAAGTGGCTTGTGTTATTTGAGGTAGAGTAAGGTTAAGGAAGTGTTTTTTCCAGATCGCCATGCCAATCTTTATAATGGTCCAATTTTGAGGTAGTTTTGCTGTTTTGTAGATATCTTTTGTGTTGCAGGAGATTACAGATGCAATTCTAATGTAGTCATCTATATGATGGGTGTAGTCATTTGTTGTAAGTTGTTTTAATTTAGTTTTTGTGTATAAGCAGATTTGGAAATATAAATATAAATTGTATGGCATTGTTACGTAGGTTTTAATCAGGTTCTCTAAGGGGAGTATTTTTCCTTGTTGATCGATGATGTCATAGATGGTTTTAATACATGCTTCTTTCCATTGTTTGAGATTGTATTCTGAGACGCCATTGTCACTTTTGAATGAATAGTCACCTTACACAACACTGGAGCCCTGCCATCAACCCTCCAGTTTGCCAGTCTGAAGTGACAAAGTCAAACAGGTGAATATGGAGCAGTTCACCTAGTCGCATTCACACCTTAGTCAATAGTAGAAGCACCTGTGCACACGCACACAAAATGATGCAAAGAGCTCCATAAGTTCGCGATTTGTGTAGTTGCCCGAACTGTTCGCATATTCGCCAATTCGCAGAGATTGCTCAATAAGTGAAAGGCTCTAAATTTCAAAGCATTTCCTGAGAAGTCATTGTTGAACCATAAAGCTTTTGGACCACTTATTAAGCGACTCAGACTATGTTATTTTTCATCTGAAGTTATATGCGGATATATAAATGAATATATTCCCACAAGGTATACAGTGCTTTAACAAAGTTTCCTGCAAAAAATGATCTAATAAATGAATTGATACTGTATTCTATTTGGTTAAATATAAACATGTAATACTTTCTATATTGCAAATACCAATCAGGTTAAGAGAAAATCAGTAATCCCCAAGATACTCCTATTATTTGAAATTCAGATGTGCATGCACAAACACATTGAAGCAAGATGGTGATATAATAGAAACCTTGAAAGAAAAGTAAGTCCTAGGTGGTGATTTAGCATAAACAAGAAAAAAACATAATTTTATTTCAGAATTAGCTTTTGGGTCATTTAGTATGTTGAGTACTTTAAAATGTTCTTTGATAAATTATTATGAGCATTAAGATAGCTAACCTAAGTAAAACATTATTTAGCAAAATGTTGTCAAGCGTGTAGCTATTTATTCAAAATGTGTTGTAACCAAGGTAACAAACCAGGAGAATGACTAAAATAACAGTCAATTGCATACTCTGAATTCAATTAGCTCTTTGACATGCTCTGTGGGGTTTGTTTGGATAGTATACAACTTATGCATATGGTTACTCCTGACCTGAGTAAATGAACTTGTAGAAAGAAAACAACATTTCTGAAAGGTATATGCCATTAAATGCTATAAGAATGAAGTATAGTTACCTACACATATAACAATTTCATTTCAATTTACAAACCTGCATAAAAATAAGTCTCTAGTACAGAGTGATGGAAAATGATTGTTGCCTCTGTCTTTAATGACTAGAGCTGCATTCTTTACCAGTGTTTCAGCTTAGATAACTGTCTCACAGGGTTTGTGTCCATAGGGCAGGGTGGAGGGTTCACCATAATGAAACTAAAGAAAAAGATGGAATGGTAATGGAATGGAGTCCTACTAGATCATAATAAGAGTTGCTAGCACTGCAATATTCTATTCTGAATACTAGGAGCTGTTCTGGAAGTTCAAACCGCAAGCCCAAAAGAGTCTTAAGGATAATGTGAAATGGGTTTTTGTAAAATGATGGCAATACAAAAGTATACCTTTATTTTTCTATTGGTAGAGAAGGTTTCTATAGAAAAAAAGAGTAAATGAAAGTAAGGGCATCAACTCTATGAACAGGTCAGGGCTGCCAGCAGAGGGGTACAAAGGTCACTAGCATGGAGGGCTGCAACAGATTATGGGAATTATTGGCTAAAGTGAGAATTCGACTATCGAATTCTCATACAGCAGATTCCCATAGCAAATCCACAACTGCGACAATATTCCTATGGTAAAGTCGCGACTGTGACAATATTCCCATAATAAAATCGCGACAGTGACAGCAGCCATCTATTGCGACCATCTTTACACACCTTTACGCAAAAATTTGGACTTTAACCAATAACCCCGAGTGGCACAATTCCACATTCTATACACTTCCCAAAACCTTGTGCTTCCTGCAAGATGTCATAGCAAACTACAACGGAAGTTACAGATGAGACTGGATTCCTCATTTCATTTATTATACAGAATAGGGTGGCATTTAACTTGTTAAGGGTGTGCAGTAGATGCTTTAAACACCTTTAAATATGGCTTATGGCTGAAAATGTTTGAACTGACAAATTAATAAAGGCATAGTTTAACTAAATGCTAATTTACTCCCAGAAGGTAAGCTAGACCAGAATTATTGTATTGTGTCATATGTGTGAAACTAAAATGTTATGTATTAAAATATAATTTTATTTAATAAATATATAATAAGAATTATTATACATTCTAAAAGTATTAAGCAATACAGAACCTTTTGACTACAAATTTGTTTTTTAGAATTCTTATTTTAATTTAATTGTAAGAGTTTAATTTTAATTACATTGAATTTATATAGTTTCATACATGATTCCATTAGACAAAACAGACATAATAATATGTATTAAACAGTAATTGAAATTCATGTTTCTTCATCCTGGAATTGAACGAATAGATCATTCAGATCTATAATTTGTACAACTAACACTGATTCATGTAAATAATATTTTATAGGTGTTTATGGTACATTTATATTGCCTCTACAAACACAATCTGTTGACAATTGATTCCTCCTCAGTGCGGTTATGAGGTAATACATTATTTGTTTCGATTTGTACTAGTGAATGCTTGCAAGACTTTGTGACTGTATACAAATCAAAAAAATCTTTCAGACTTCTCTAGTTAAATTATTGGTCAATATCATCCCTTGTATATCAAAGAAATGATTTCTACTAAATGCATGCTTTTTCTATAAATAATATCACAAATTATTCTACAAAAGATGAGAAGCTAAACAAGTAAATGATCTAATTATATGTGAACATGAGTAATTACATAATTACAGATATCCATTTTTATATCTAACTGCTCTGTGTAGGGCCAAGATTCCTCAGGGCCTCTGTTCAACAGCAGTGTTTAGGCACTCACTACCTTTGAATGTAAACTGCAACACAGTAAAAATGGGCTCCCAGCTTCCATTTTGTTTCACAGCAAATTTAGTTATTTTACCAGAGAACAAGAGAAAGAATCATGGGTGTTCATAAAAATAAATACTTGTGGGGGGGGAGGGCAGTGCCATGTAACATCATGAGGTCGCCATTACATGACACATCAGGAGTAGTCCTAAACTCCCAATGTGCACCTCTGTCTTGCCCAATCTGCCTTATGGATAGCAGGGAGTAAAGGAAGTGGATGACCAAAACATTCCAAAGCAAATAGGTTTATTGTGCCATCTTTACAAGCAATGGTTGCTTGTGAAGATGGCACAATAAACATTGGAGTGTTTTGGACGTCCACTTCCTTTACTGTTTGCTATAGAGGGTGGGGTGATCCCTCTGGCCGTCCATCTGGCTGCAGATTCTCTTTGTTTGTGCTATGGATAGCAGGGGCCATCTTAATAAACTTCAAAGGCCCCCCTTGCTCCCTGGACCCTGTTCAGTAGTAGAAGATTTGCCCCTGTTGTTTTAATATATAATCTAATCATCTTAAACCATAATGGTGCTTTAATAGTAAAATATCCATTTTTAAACATTAATTTGCACATTAATTTCATTTTAGCATCTATTAATTTACAAACAAAATGTCAGGCTTAAGGTAAATATAAGATTTTAAGGCCTACTTACTCAACAGAAACATCATGTTTATAATGTTCAAATATAAAAGTTACCCCTTTTAGAAATCATCAAAAACATTGATTTAAACTAACATTGTTGAAAATGAAGTGGAATTGTATAAATAAATGGCCACAAATTACTTGTGTAAACAGATTTTTAATGATAAGAAAAGAGAGAAAAAATTAACCTGCTTGGGGGCTTCTAAAGTTATGGGCCTCAGGCAACTGAAAGCCATGGTTTTAAAGAGAATTGTGCACAAAGTTTGCAAAATACTTTGTCATTAAAATCAGGAAAAATCTATAATTGTTAATAGGGAAATAATTTATAATGGAAAATAACTGGAGGAGCATTTAGAGATATAATCAATTTAGATGTTGCCAAGGATCTAGATACAGCACCTGTACATATAATGATATATAGATGTTTAGCCATTGAAGATCTGGAGAATTTTACTTAAAAATGTGTCTGTGGTCAATGGTTAAGCACAGTAAAGATTCCCAGTAGATTTGGGACTGCATTCATGAAAATGGAATAGGTCAGAATCAATGGAATCCTCAATGCTTAGCACAAGCACAGTCTCATCCATCACACAGCACCATGGAGGAGGCATATAAATTATTCCAATTTAATTCTGCAACAGGCTGACCACAAAGAACAGTCAATGCCACAAAAAAACTAAATTGAGGAAAAGAAAAACTAAGAGTTCTGTAACAGATGGTCTTATAAGAGCCCTGGTCCATGAACTAATTAAGGCTCCCTAGAATTATCCACAAAGACAGAAACAAGGAAAACAACTAAAGTTTTCGGGAAAACTGTGACAAGATTTCCATAATAAATGGAACAACCTACCAGCAGATATTTTTCTAAAACTTCATGACAGTGTACATTAGAAAACGAATGCATTTTGAAACCAAAGTGCGTTGGTCACACCAATCGATTGATTTGGTTTAGTTTTTTTACAGATAACCGGTTTTAGTTTTTAGCAATAAAATATAAATATATATATCCAGTCCACCTCTTTTTTGCAGATATTTAATTTTCCTTTGTAGATAGAATGTTATTAAGAGAGCCTATCCTGGATTTTTTATGGTGAAGTTAAGTTCAACCAATGGGCTTCTCTATAGGTGATTAAATGAGAGAAATAGACAACTTTAAGTTTAGGAGGACTCCAGGGTAATAAGGTAACTTAAATGAACACTTCTAGCTATATATATATTGATTTCCCTTCTTAACTTTATGAGCTCAACCAATACATCCATGCCTTGCAAACTTATGTAACATATGTTCCATCAGGAAAAGATAAACTCATTTAATAAAGTAGCAAGGAAATGTATACTTACTTTATATTTCACAATATTAAACAATAAGGACAAGTTAAACCAGAAGATATAAAAAAAAACAATTTGGATTGACATGGCAGCTATTTCCAGATAGTGTTTGTCTTTTAAGTTGACTTCCTTATTTTCACTGATTTACTCTTTGCTGGTTCCATCCATCTTTTATCAGTTGAGTAAATATATCCTACGTAGTACGGTTGTTTTCATGTAACTTTAAAAGATACAAGTATTATACTTTATAAATTATACATAGATTAATTATATAGTAAGAGAAATAAAAGCAATGAACTCCTGGGTCTTTAATTCAAAATCAATGTCATTATTGATAAATCTCAATTGTATAAAGGAAGTTATACTACTAAGGGATATAGTAGATTATTTCCAGTCATTTCTAAATGCCCTTGCTTCTTTAATGTTAAGCAAAAACTGGTGTGCATTAATTTAATTAAACTAAAGTAGGTAGGCAGGTAAAGTAGGTAGGCAGTAAGAATAGCCCCATAGATGCATGAATTTGCCACCTCTCCTAATTCTCATATTCTGCAATGACTGTTCTTTTCTGTGATGTGGCAAATTGCCTCACATATTGAGACATTTTGTCAACCATGTATTTACACATAACTTGGTGTCTATTTGCTGCAAATGCAATAAGAATTCAGGTATTTATCATATGTTGAACAGACAATTTACCAAAGCAATTTGGTGTGAATCTGTGAATTTGACTTCACAAAAAGTACCAGACAAATTCAGGAGCATACAGCAGGGTTCCTGTTACTATTCTGTACATTTCATTCACATGATGTGGTAACAAAGGACCAGAATGTGCCAGGAACGGTATTAAAATGAATGTAAAAACAATTGCTGTAGTACAATACAGTACTGCCAGTACTGGCAACCAAATGGTAATCAAAAGTTACATTCCCATTTCTATTGCCAGTTTATTGTCATTAATGTAGAAGAACAGATCCATGTGAAGATGACATCAAGATGACTATTCATAATGAATTCACTATAATATGTCTATTCATTATTTATTGACTATATTATACCACTTCTATTATTTAACTGACTATGCTCAGAAACTTCTTTACAGCAATGTGTGATGTTTCACTCCCCTGCCACAATAGTACACGGTTTAGTGAATATGCACAATTGACTTTGCTACTGTATGGGCAAATTGTTGTATTGTGTGGTGAATTCACCACGAGAGGATTTTCATTCTTCAATAAAAATGCCCCATATTCTCTCCATGCAATAAGCAAATGCAATATCATAATTCTTGATTTAAGTTAATATTATTAAACATTAGAAATTGTTTCCATGCGAATTGCCCCTTGAAGTTGGTGGGCAGGTTTGTACCATAGAATGATGAACATCAGATACAGATAATAGCAAGTTGGTAAAATAAGAAGTGTAAACTCTTGTCATTGTATACACCCTCATTACTACTTCTAACAAAACTAGGAAAAAAATTATAATGGTGATGAAGGTGATGCTCTGTGTCTTACATACCTGAGAAAATGAAAAGAAAATGATGTCTAGTGGCTCCCAGAGAATTTATTAATACATATAGGATGACAAAAACTGATAAGGAATTATCCATCTCTATCTTATCCATTTTTTTATTGGTATATTTAATGTGTTTTTGTGGATAATGCCAAAACAATTTACCTTTACCAAGATACTTTTTAGGAGGAAAATCTAGTATCCCATAGCAACCAATCAGCTGGTATTTGTTGGTCTAGGGGAGACAAAATATCAAACACCAATCTCTGAAGAGAAAACCTTTTCCCCAGCTGTTCCATTGAATATCTTTTATACTGTTTTATTTATGAAAACATTCTTGAGAACATATTTCCAGTGCTTAGGTTTAACAAACTTTATGCCTCCCACAGATTAGACCTATGCCATAAAAAATACTTTTTTTCCTTTAGTCACAATGTTAATTTACTTTTCTCAAAAGTTTTTAAAATATATCAAAAATGAAAAAATAGGAGAAGGAAATTGATTGCTTCCTAATCTGAAAAGTTAATTGAAAGTAAATTAATTCATATTATATTCCCACTGGTAGAACGTCAGACTGTACTGCAGGTGCCAATGTTAATCATTTAACTTTTTGAAGATGGTTCATGTTTTATTCATGCCTGAAGCTCTGTTCATAAAAGGGAGACAAAATATTTCAAATTCTGCCACTAATGGTCTAAACTATTTTGAAGTCTTGTAGCATTGTTCGTTTCTAACTATTACAAGATAACAATTTTTATGCATTAAAATTCAGTATGGATAAGTTCACACTTTAATTTTCCAGTGACTTAAGATGGAAATTGTTTGTACTGCAAGGGTTCATTGAAAGCCAGTGCAATATTAATACTATTTGAAGATGATCAAGATATTCATAGACAGTGAGTCTACTGATATCTAAATTAATGGGTCTTCCACAAAGATTTATTTTAATCTCAACCGTTAGTACTAACAATTAACAAAATTCTTCATGAGATAATATACAGTACATGTAACATTGTACATGTATACAAGAAAACAGACGATTGTTAATTTACTTTAAATAAACAAAATAACTATAACAGAACAGTCTAGTTTTGGTGCTTTATGTCAGTGACTTGTCTGTGAAACTCAGCTATTTTGCATACACTTTCCAGGAAGCATTGCCTTAAATCTCCATAACAGCTTAGTTTGTCTCCATGACTTTTGTGAAAGCCTCATATTCCTATCAAACTGGAGGAATACAAATCACTAATTTTGTTTTATCTAGCTTTATTTTATAGAAAAGTCAAGTAGAACAAAAATAATAAAATCATTAAGTAGCAATTTGAAAATAAAAATAAAATATTTCCTCATCATAGCATACACATGCTTGCAAAGCTCTCTTTTCTTTAAATATTTTATTAAAACATATATTCATCAGGTAATGACAATGTCTTTGAATGGCGAGTTTACCTCCTCTACCTCAATTTTGATAAATGTAAATCAATTTGTAATTTGCAAGTATCTATAAAACAATTAAAAATAATAGATTATGTTTTCAAGTTTACCAGTGTTCCAATGCACGTTTCCTTCTTGTATACTGTATAATATCACAAAGAATTCTATTTTCTCTTGGTTGTGTAGAAAAATACCAATGGGCACTACATTGTGACCCAGGAGACACTTAGCTGATGCAGGTGTTTGCACAATGTAATTTTCTTTAATAAATATAGTATTTCATGAGTTGTACTCTGGTAAGGAATTAATTCTATTAAAAAATTGAAACTACAAATATTTTGACACTTTTATTGATTAAAAAACAAAATTAACTTACAACACACATTATTGTTAATTTTGGCTTTTTTTCATAATAAAATTGTTAATTAAATTTACAGGACATTTATATTTAGGTTAGCCTTTGTGCATATTATGAAAAAATGAAAATCCGTAAATTTAGTAATCTACTATAACTGTAAACATGGCTTACAATTGGAGTTGCAAGTTTTCAGGTGTATTTGTAGAATATGGGATTATAAAACCTATTGCACAGCCAAAACCTATTTATAGGTATGGCTTTTACAACAATAATGTAAAATACCCAATAGACATGGCATCTTCATTTCCTGTAAATTAAAATCTTAATCATCAGAGAAAATGGGTCCTGGGTCTTGAACGTCCCTCTTTCATGACATCAGTCTCTCTCTCATCAAATCAGAAACTCTGTGTGTTGGACTCCTTGGCTGGAAACCATGTGCTCTTTAAAACTGCTAAAGAAATAAATAAAAGAACATAGTTGTAATAATTGTGTCTGCGGAGGAGGATATCTTTTCTAAATGTGGTAAGTAAACTGCTTTAAATGTCAAAAGATTGCAGTTGTTTAGTAATAGTACACACCTGGGTGTATGTATAAGTTCCTCACCAGGTCAAATTGGAGAACAGAATGAGATTTTTTTCCCCTTGTTATTGTAGTCTATTCTCGCTAATTGAGAAAACTAAATTTGGCTTCTACTTAACACCCCTAATCCCATATTTACTGGAACAAGGAATTGACTTTTTCTTGCTTCTGTTGATTGCTAGGACCAGTACACTTCCATGTACAATAATAATGGTGTATCTGTGTCTTTTTAAAAAAACTTCTGGCTTTCATAAACTCACTTC
The DNA here is from genome assembly GCA_021901965.1 of Pipa carvalhoi. Classification (NCBI taxonomy): domain Eukaryota; kingdom Metazoa; phylum Chordata; class Amphibia; order Anura; family Pipidae; genus Pipa; species Pipa carvalhoi. Next base: position 12,751 of record JAKJJM010078338.1, read on the forward strand.
CAAATAAAAAGGCTTTAAGAGTCCTCATAAAGACAGACTTGTTTTTCATTATTAGTACAGTGCACCCTGTTAAAAATGTGCATTATTAGAATGAAAGATATATCTTCTAAGGTATAGACAATGTTGTAGTATGTTAGGGCATTTGGTTTAAAAGGGAAAGGTACACAGAACACCATGGAAATTATGTATAAATTGGCGCCTTCAGCAAAGTAGGTGGAAAGTAACAATGCCATTCATTCCAGATTGGCACCTACTTTTCTCATTGTAGAATTTTATACTTAAACCTCAGATGTTCATTTGAGGCTTCATGCTCAACATCTGCCCCACAAGGTTTCAAAACAAGTTTTAATACAAAGAGGACACAAAGCCCCACCCCTGACATGTAAGAAAATTTGTTACTGCTTCAGAAAAAAAAGTGTCTGTGATGTATTTTTGATAGAAAACAAATAAATCTAGCACAAAATAGTGTGAAACAGTAAGGGTTATTGTTTTACCAGAATCCACCAGCAAGTAACATTCGCCCTTGTGATAGCTCATCAGTAACAAGTGTGAAGTTCATTGTACATGCATTCAACAAAGGAAACAATTAGCAAAGTCAAGTGCAAAGACTAACCAAAGGCCCATCCTCTTTTAATTTGGGAAACAGTTTACTTGTTTGCAGTAGTGATCCATTTTGCTTTATTTGCCCAATTAGAATATCTCCATATGGCAAAATAATATTACATTTGTCAAGTTTGTGCTCTGAGAATATCCCTTGTGAAGTTGCCCACCCTAAAAGTAAATTTCAGTATGTTGTACTTATAAATTGTGTTACATTAAGGCAGTTCAGAATTGGTCTTAGTTTTTTACTTTTTGCAGTTTTTGCATTATAGAACTTTTGGCTACTGCCGTACATTTTTGTTCTTGTTAAGTGATTTGTGGTTGCAATGGTCGATTAATTTAGCTGTGGTGCAAATTTAAACACTGGAAGAGCAAAAGTACAGAACATAAACAGAAAAAAAAAGGATTATAAATAAAAAGATCGAGCCTCTGATTATTTGATTTTCTGGTTGCCGAGGATGAAGCAAAACAATCTTAAGAGATGAAACAAAACAAAGTCAATTTGTTAAAAAAAGGCAAAAAACGAAAAAACTAAGAATTAGAATACCACTCGTACAGACTGTCATTTAATTTCTGGACATTTTAAGTAAATTTGGTTCTTTTAGTATTTAAATTTAAAATTTTTTTAGTGTTTAACCTGGTCAGCAACATTTATATACACAGGTTATGTTATATTCATCCCCAGTTTCCTTCCACCTTATCATATCAGGGACTATGCAACTGAACAAGAGTATACTCAGGGGCTCCTTTCTGTCATGTCAATACCAGAGCTGACCATTTTTGCCAGGATGTCAAAAATAGCCACTTGATGATACATGGTTTAGCTTGGATGGATTGCTTATGGCTCACTGAGGTAGACCCTATTACCTTAAAGCAGTGGTTCTCAACCTTTTTATTGCCGTGACTCTTTAGTACAATTCCCTGTGATTTGGTGACCCCCATTCATTAATTATTATTGGGCGACCCCATTCAAACACTATATTTCCAACGGTCTTAGGTGACCCCTGGCA
>JAKJJM010078371.1:0-11713 GCA_021901965.1 Pipa carvalhoi
AAAAAAAAAACAAAAAACTAAACTACAGTTTGCTGAGAAATAAAACAAGCCATAGTTTGCAAAATATTGTGTGACAATAAAATGAAACCTATCCAGTGTTCCATCAGCTGTCAAATGTAAACACTATCTATCACTGCAGTATGGAACCTTTGTCAATTTTGATGTAATTTGCACCTCTCACCTTACCTTACCCTAAGGCTGAGTTCGCACTAGCTGATTTTCAACTGAGTTGGAAAAACTTTATCCATTGTTTCTTCTGGGATATTCCACAAAAAATATTGTGTTGTGCACCATAAACAGTATTAAGACTAATTTTAAAAAAAAACTCATCTGAAAATCACATAGTGTGAACCCAGCCTAAGGCCATGGGTCAACATTAACTGATTTTCAGATGAGCTGGAAAAATAGTCTACATTGTTTCCTATGGGATAATCCACACAGGTTATTGTGTTTTAAACCAGACAATAATAATTAAAAAAGCTAATCTCAAGTTCCACAAAAAATGGATAGTGTGGGGGCTTGTTTACTTACCAGATAAAATAAGGCTACAACCAGCAAAGAGGTAAAATAAAAAAAAATAAAAAAAAAAATAGGAATTTGACTTCAAAGAGAATATTTTTAGACATATTATAAAGGAATAACTGCCAAACTAAAATAAATAGGATGTTCCCCTTTTCTGGTGTAACTGGTCCTTTAATACTTACCACTATATACGGTAGCAAACCATAGTATCCATGCATTGAAACCTGAGGATTCTGCTGGTGCTGTTGTCAGCTTTTCAAAAAGCATACAGTACAGAGCCTGTTTCAACATTCTCCAAAAATTAGAAACTTGAAAAATTTCTACTTGGTAGCAATCTACTTTCTCCAAAGTTTTATGGAGTACTAATATACGGTATACTGTATCAGTTTTGTACAAATACGCTGTCAGATTCCAATGGATCATGGAGAGAAGGCTACCAGCCCACAACATGTCATGATACTGGTTCATTAAACAGAAGTAGTCGCACTACTGAAATTGGTCAGACTGCTATTTTTCTTTATAGTGTGTGAATTTGTGCAAAGGCATTGTGTAGCAGTGGCCTGAGGAAACATCATTTGTATTCAGTGGAACAGGATCCTACTTAATAAGATTCCAGTGGTCTCCATACGATAAAGGAATAGAAAGATAACTCCTTGAGAGGGGAAGATACATCTTGTATGATATTTTAGATGAAAATCCACCTAACTAGAAAGATTCAGATGCCCAGAATCAAATTGGAGACAAACACCAGATTTCAAATCAAATGCCCAGTGAATAATTACTATACTAAGGGAAATGAGCAAAAATGGATTTTATATATCTGAAACATTTTAACAGTTGTCTCTCCCTACATATCTGTTTCTACTTCCCTGTAAAAAGAGACTTCAGTCTCCCTGTGCCCTGTTTCTAAAAAAATAAATAAAACATTTTAACTTAGTAAAAAAACAAAAAATGAATTTCCATGGATTATGATGGCATATTTTGCTTTATGCTGTTTATAGCATATGGCACTGGAGAAATTTCCAATGCAAATCATTAGTTAAAGCCACAATAACAAAACAGCAGGAGTTAAAAAAAAAAAAAAAAAACAACCCATCATTACTGAGGGGTGACTACACAGTCAATTATGCGACAACGCCATAAAGAGTTGCAAATCAAAATATATGGCTTAGTGAGGTAAAAAAAAGCATATTCATCAGGTAACCGAGTCGAGGTATCTTCAACCTGTGGCTCTTCAACTGCTGCTAACTTTAACTCCTAACATGGCTCACACCCCAGATACATAGGGTTCCCTATAGAAAAGATTGTTAGCTCTCTGCTACACCACTCACCACTTCGATGCATTTCAGGATCCCAAACAGGGAGCGCACATAGACCAAGTCACAGCGAATTCCCCGCAGGCCCCGGCTCGGTAGCACCGGCTCAGTGGTAGGCTGGTATGGGCTGCTAGCCCCTGACACCATAGAGGTACTAGATGCTTCTCCTTCAAAACCATCCATGTCGTCTGCAGCTAACCTCATGTCTGGAGGATGTGTGTGCGGGATCTACAGATAACCACCACCCCTAAAATGCATGGTACACACTGGGGGATTCGCTCTCCCGGCTCTCTAGCACTGCGTAGGGCAGTACGGCAGTGTATTCGTCCCACTAGGGATGGGGCGGACATATAGGGGTCGCAGCGGCCGCAAATGCGACCGCACCCGAGCGTCCCGGGGACCCGCACCAGTCCTGGTGTCCAGATATAGAATAAAATGTCACGAACTAGGCCAAAATCCACAGTACAACAGCGCGAGGTACAACACGGGGCCCCCAGGCCTCCACTGCTTTGCAAGCCGGGCCCGCCTACCGTTCCCTCTACCTGATGTGTGGCGTCATAGGTCCTCCTCCCGCGTCGCGCTGACACCCGCCAGCCGCTCACTATACAGCGCTGTATCCCAGCACCATGTAGCGCATTGTCATTATAGAGACAGACCTGATAGTCCCCAGCAGGGCGCCTTCTGTACGGGGTCGCTGGTGAGACAGCGACTGACGCTACTACAATAAGTAAGGGCCGGCAGTGGGAATGATTTAACAAACAGTACATGTAGGCAGCAGGGGACAGGCATGGGAGATCAAATGGAAACCAGGCAAACACAATAATTGGTCTTCTGTGTGAAGGCATCACAGAAATTATAAAGGAGCGAAGAAAAATATTGCTTAATTTGTGGAGCAGTTTAATAGTGGAAGTTATAATAAATAGCCGAATTATACATGCAGAACGACTGCAGACTTGCAGCAACTGAGGTGGTTGCTCACCCTATATAGCGCTGGCTGCCCAATTTATAGCGCTGGCATGCTGCATCTCATTGGGACTGGGGCACTAAGATAAACTCATGAATTGTTCTCAACTTGTGGTATCAATCGGTGTCTCCAAGCTGCACCGGTCCCCACTGAACTGCGTGTCCTGCTCCGCACACAGAACAGGAATTCCGCATAAGAGATGAGTAGTCAGCGCTGTCCAGGTTCATGTAGCGTAGCCGCGTTTTATTCAGCCAGACTACATGAACCTGGACAGCACTGACCGCTCAATTCTTACAATGAATTCATGAATTGCATTGCTTTTTGTCTGTTCATATCCTTATGGATTCTAAATTGTGCCTATAAAGTATATATTTATCTATTTATTTTTGAAAACTTGGCTTTTTGTGCCAACCAATGGGAATGGGTGAAGTTGGGCTGAATTTCTGTGGGGTCCCCCAAGTTGAAGACCCAGCAATTCACTTGTATCAATATAGTGCTAGGAGTAAATTGCCTTCTTGTAATCTGATCCTGTATAATGTATGAAAAACTGCCAGCCCAAGCCAAATGACATTAAAAAAAAAAAAAATATATATAGACTTTAGTGGATGAATTCCATACTGCCTTGTTCCCAAGTCCTTTTCCAAAATATTGGCAAAGGAGGGGGCCATGATAGCAGCCATTGATGTAGCCTGTTTTAAAGGGATATGAACATTAGTTTGTTTAAACAATACCTTGTATTATTTTAATTAATAAGTGATCACTGAGAGCAGGATAAGTGCAGGCCTGTATAAGCATGAAGGCAGAATTCATAGTGTGCTGTCAGTAGTTACCACCCATTGATACTAGTGATGCAAAGGAGCATACATGTCATCACACTTGATTCACACATACACAGTGACATTAGGCTAAATTGTGGTGCATCTAACATATTCACAACAACTAATGTGATAACTGTTGTAATGTCTTATCTGTAAATTAGCTATAAATGAAATGGCATGGAAAAATGTAAAAAGAATTCTTATTTACAAACAGGAGGGATCCATCTATAAAATGTCAGATAAGAGAAAATCTCTTCCAAATTGAAATCGACTTCAACCTGTAATTAAATCATGTGTGGCTCCAATTTACCCACTGCTCTTTTCAAGGTTATACTACACAAATACATTTTTTTTTTAAATACCCACCTAAATTGAAGGAATACTAACAAATGTTTTTTGCAGGCTGGAGAACTCTTTTAAAACAAGGTCACAATGTTGAAACCTGCTCTGTCAACAAAGGCCTTTGATGTACCTGGTATAATATGCAATTCACTTCTCAAAAATAAGTTAACGTTGTCATGTTTGCAGCAAAAAACAAGAATACTATGTTTGCTTGAGTTGCCAGGACCGAGAAGCATCCCTAGTGAAAAAATAAAAATAAACTTGAGCTGGAACCATTGTTAAAATATTTTACCAAATTTTTTTTCTCGTATTGTCCTTTAAACATTACCATAAGGTATGGATTATCTGGATCTATATCTGAAAGTAAGTTATGTTAAAGCATAAAAGGAAACCAACAAATTATAGAGTAAGCACTAGGATAGGAAAACAGGCTGAACTGGATGGACTTCGGTCTTTTTTCAGCCTTATAAAACTATGTAACTATTTTAAAGTGTGCTCAGCACCACAGAGTAGGTGTGAGGTGTAACAGCATAAATGGTAGAGCCAGCATAAGGTTTAATTTAAATTGTGCTACCTGCTTATATACTTTCTCTTTAGCTCTACATCTGGGAGGTGAAAGAAGCCTTTAAGTAATGTTAAACTTAGAATGATTGTTCTCTGCGGAGGTGAGTTAACCCATTTAGTGGAATGAGTAGCCCTGCCCATCATCAAAGAGATGTAGAATGGTCATTACCTGAGTATATCATTAAAGCATTATACCTTAGTCAGGGTCCAAGTTGCCAGCTAGGATTTGACAAATGCTCCTTGCTGGATGGTTCTCTACTCTGGTTTTTAGTTACAGCACCACTCTAAAGGTAGCAATGTGTGAACTGTACTGCTGGTATCTGTTTGTATCAGTTGCAATGATCGAGCTGTTGTAAATTATCTGTTTGTTAATAAACTGTTCCAGTATTTTAAGTTACAGGAACCCATTATTTCCATTTTAGTACACAAGGGGTTAATGCACACTTCTCCAATTTGTAATAGAAAGCCTGTACCTGGAGCCCCTGAGCTATTTTTTAGGATAAAATGTGAATATTATAAGTTGGAACTGTAGGACAACACTGCAAAGAATATTTTTTCTACGAGTGCTGCAATACTTATTTTTTTTTACATCTGAGGACTAACACAACCCTCTCTATCCTACCATATTATATATATATATATATATATATATATATATATATATTATATATACACACACATATACACACAAAATGAACACACCAAACCATTCTGCAATAATATTTATTGAAGCCAGAAACATGTCCTCTTATTTGGCCAGCATTAAAACACCTTCATGTGACTACAGTTCACTTCTGCTTACTGCTAGAGTAATAAAGAACTAGTAACTCCAAAAAATAAAATAAAAATCCCATTTGGATTGACATTACAATTATTCCTACACAGCAGTTGGGAAAAAAAAGTTATCTTTAAACTTAAACTCCTGATTTACATTGTTTTGTGGATGTTTTTCTCCTTGCTGATTGCAGCCATCTTTGATCTGTAAATAATAAACCCCCACTGATTTCCTTAGGGCTGTAGATAACACATTCATGGAGTTCCTCAGAAAAACAGACAACATGGATACAGACTGCAAAGATAACCCCATAAATCAGGAATCAAATTCAAGAATGAGATTTTTACTGTTACCAAATAGAAATAACTGCCATGAAAAGAAAAAAAAAAAACTCTTGTACATTTAGAACATTTGCTTTCAATTTTGCCTTTGCTGTTGTGTGCCTCTCTCAGTACCAGAAACTGTTTGTGCTACATCTGGGTTGGCAGGAGAAAAAAAAACAAACACATTGTATGTAATGTTTCTTGTGTTGGTAGAAGTTCACAGAAGCAAAGGATTCCCTGAAAATCCTGGTGATTTTAAAGAGCATTTTGTTTACTATAATTGAACTGCACACATCTCCAAATCTGAAGAGAAAAGCTTCTGAAAAAATGCTGTTAGATGCACTTAAATATTTTCCCCATTTAAAGTGGCATTCAGAGTTTTGACCATACCCATTGGGAAAAATAATCATTAGGTACACCAATGCACACACGTGCAGCAGTGAAAAATATTACCACCTATGACATTTTTCAAGACAGTGTAACGACAACAAAAAATTTCTACACTAAAATAGGAATCCTGTAAGTTAGTGTCCAGACATGAATCTCACACAAATCAGAACTTTTTATCTTCTTGCTTATTTACTACTGCCAAAAAAAAAATACCAGCAGCCTGGTGTCAGTAACAGTGCACTGGTGTGCAGGTTCCCTTACAGTTTCCATAATGACAACTTGTATCATTCTAAAAAACCCAAAACTCCATTAACTGCAGAGGAATTGTAAAGCAGTTCTACACTTTAGTATACAGATGTCAGATGAATGACGACTGTTCAGGTTTATCCAGCTTATGTGAAATCAGGACAGTATGCTGGCTACTCAGCTGTTGAACTGCAACTCCAAACATTACAGCAGTTAGCCAGACTGTCCCGATTTTTGGTATATTATTTAAAAGGAGACTGGTGCTTATAATAGTTGTGTCCCCTTACACAAATGAAAATAAGCATAAACAGTAGCCTACTGCATACTGAATGAGTAGCCACAGGTCAATCTGAATACTGTAGGACCCAGTGTTGTCATGATAAAAAAACAAAAACAAACCACAATGCACAAAAGATTAGTTTAAGTAAATAAGTCTGCATTAGAGCAAGAAGTCAATCATGCCAGCAGCAGTTGCACAGTTACAGGGAATTGTGTCTCCCTGCTGAGAAAAAGTTAGTGTCCACTATTGATTGCAGGATACAGTGTGTATTGCCTGGCATCACCCTGGAGATCTAAGTAAGCTAAGTGAGCAAGGACATTTTAGTGGCTAAGTAAGAAATACTTTAAACAATGAAATAGTTATACATGGGTGAGATAACTATGTGTTGTATAATTCCCACCATTTTGCAATTGAAGGCCATCTGTATCTCTCTAAATTTAGCAACTTGTACTCATGCATTGTGCGCATTAGATTATTGATATTATTTGGTATTCTGTTGCAAGAGTTCATTTGGATTTTGTAAAACCATTTTAACACAAAAAAACCCCAATGGTAAACTTTTTGGTTACACTGCTAAGTACACTTTTAAATGAAAATTTTACATGTTAATAACAGTGGCATTTAGGCTGTATGCAAAGCACTAGCATGTAACAAACTTTGTATTATACTAATAAAACAGGATGCCTTCTCATATCTCAGTACATTAACAGCAAGGCAAATATTTGCTTAAAGTTGGCTGTAGATATTTCCGCTTAAAGGTTCCCTTTAATGTATCAAATTTTGTATACAAGCGTAGGTCTCAGTACTGTGTATATGAACTGTGTTTGCAAAATATTCATAGAATGTCAGATCCAAAATCTGTACTTTTATATAGGAGCTTCTGTTGGCAAGTATTATTAACGTTTATACCATTCGAAGATATGCTACAGTAAATGCCACCATAACAAAAAGATAAAATAGTTATACAACATCCTCTTCCTTTCCATTATAAGGCAGAGCAGCTAATAAAGGTCTAGGAATAGCTTAAAATGCATTATTAAATACAGTGGCTTAATTTCTGACCAGTATTATCAGCCCTAGCATGCTGTAAGGCAGAGTACATTGTATTTATCAAGCTCAGAAAAAAAAAATTAGTTGCTGTGCATTCAAATGTACAATTTGTTTTACTTGCGCCGCATAGGTCTTCACACACACGGACTGTAGTTACCCAACTAACTAGAGTTTGTGTGCAAGTACAGACCCATTTGGCCAATTAAAACAATTTGTCCATGCTACCCCAGAAATCTGTGTATAAGTCACTACATGGTGCTGTATTGGTTATAGATTTTGAATTCAACTCACCCAGGAGAGAAAGCACTAACCAAGACCACATTATACAGCGAGACAAACACATTACAGAGCATGATTTAGTAAGCTCTGGTGCGGATGTTTGTTGTGCCTCATGTTATGGATCATTGCCCAGCATACTGCATCGTATATACTGATGAGGATGAACAATGTGATGTAACAAGGCTACGTGCCTTGATGGAATATCTGAGCCTGGGGATACTTTTTTGCAGCTTAATCACCCTTGCCACTCATCACCACCAGTTTCTTAAATCCTACTATGTATCCACCTATTTATTCCAACCTCAGCATGTGGAATTCTGCTTTGGCCCTATCTTATGACATCATCGGTGCTGGAAGACCTTACACTTTGTGATAACATGTGGGCCATGGGACCACCAGCAGGTACAATTACCCCACACTCTAAATATGTGCCCCTGGGTGAACTGCTGCCTTTTACACACTTTCACTCCATGTCTGGCCTTACTCAATATGAATCCAACTATATGTAAATTACTATAGAGCAAACTAGTCAGCAACACAGGAATTAGTCAGAGGTAAATCCTTTTGCAGCACATTAGATAGTGTTTTAGATACATTAAAATGGGACATTTATAAAACATAGGCTGTAAATTACATTAATAAACAGTGGTTAACTGCACTTTGTACAACATATTAATATGTTTTACATTCTAACAAGACTCAACAGTTTTGTCTGGTTGCTTCCCCCACCCCCAAAATCATTACAAAAAACGAGACTGGGTTGGTATGGAGAGAAATTCCCTTTCCATACCAGTACTGACAATGTATTGCAGGGAAGCAAGTTCATTGAAACAAGCAATAATATGACAAAGTTCACTTATGACTCTCATAAAGGCAACATTAAAAACAATGTGAGAAAAGCATAGAGTCATATACATGAGTGGGGAGTATTTCATTAACAAGAATGGCAGAGAGTTATGGATAAATTAATAGTCTTAATAATCAGAGCATACTAATCTGCAGAAATAATAATACCTTCATACAACAGCTTTCTGCCCCAGGTAGCAATGATTTTCAAAACAATCAGAGACATGTCAATGGTTAACAGGGATCTAGATGATTATTTTGTACAGGATAATGCTTAAAGAATTACTCAGTGTACTGTTGCTGCTCCCAGAAGTGTGAAAGGAGTAAACATACTAACTATGCCAAACCTTAACATGACATACAGAAATACCTGAAAAAGTTAATAGGTAACCTTAAATAAAATTAATTTCATGATATTAAAAAAAAAAATCTAAAAATAAAAACTCTAATTTGCAGTTAACTATATCTGTAGAGGTGATGTTCAGCACATCCCTAATTCAGATAATTTACAGGAAATAAAACATTATACAGAATGGCGTTCCAAGAGCATTTGCAAATAGCGTGTGTGTGTGTGTAGAAAAGTGACTGCAATTACAGTGCATAATTACTCCAAACACCTTCATGTGGCACTTTTTGAACTGTACCAGGCACTTGGAACTGACCAAACATCCTATGTTCTACCTAGCGACATTTCCATCAAACCACTCTCTGTGTGCAATTGCAGCAGCTTTAACTGGAAACTTCAGAGCATTCTGTGTTACCGCTGTTTGGAGAAGAGACTGTCCCTAAAAAAGGCAGATACTAATGTATTAATATACCCTTACACAAGATGAACACATCAGGTCTCGTCTACTTGTTTCTCTTACCAATCCCATGATACATACAGTCTCCCTTATTTTATGTTAAGAACACTTCCAGTTACACCTTCACAAAGCTACATTCTAATTTGCCTTCATTTCCCTTAAATTGTAGTGCCTGGAACATAACCTATCATTAAGACAGCAAGATTGGTTTAAAACCACATGGGGAAGGGAGTTTTGCTGCCTGATAATCACAAAAGGTTTATCTTTTAACCTTCAAGAGGGTGGACCAGTTTGTAAGTACAACACATTAAGTGCTTGTAGGTGCAGGAAAGTGCAGCACTAGCCCAACCCCTGGCTAGGGGAAAATTGGGTGGTTATTCAAGGCATATTTCCCAGTAGGGTATGTAACGCTTACAACAAGCTAACTTGCTTGCCTCTTTCCACGAGGAAAGCTACTGTATCTGCTGTGTTAGAGCAGCCTTGGTATCATCAGTTCTGTATACATTGATATTATTTGGTCATTTACATAAACGTTTGTATTCTTTAGTAAAGATGGTCAGGCCTCATTCTCTGTTGGAGAAGAGTTGGTTAACACAGTGTCTGGCTGGCGGGTCATTCTGTCCAGCTCTTCTTGGACATTGGTTAATACAGGCTTCTGACCTAGAAAAAAAAATACAAACAATCTCAACATGACACATTATGGTGCAACAACTTCTTATTTCTTAACAAAGGAAAATAAGAGTGTTTATATACGTAAAATTCCATCATATTATAAACTAAAACAGTCATAATGACTTATGATCATTTAAAGGTCTAACCCATTTTTCACTGAAGACTAATAAAATGTGCAGATTAGCTTTAACCACCACATTCAATGTGGCAGGAAAGCTGATGAAAAAAGTAGTCTGTCCTAAATTCTGAAGCCCATTATACATGCAGAGAACCTGTCTGAGTATATCAACCTATGTTGATATCCATGCCCCAAATCATTCCAATTCACACAAATTTCCCCCACCCCCTTTACTGCTTCCCCCTTATTGTGTTGTAATGTTCTCTTTTCCCATCTTGTTGTGCCTCACCCACCTCTTCCTCTGTGGCTGTGCTCTACACATTCATATTAGTGAGAAACGGCTATGAAACACGGACCTCTGGTGGACAGTTTATCATGACAAAACTACAAAAATACTATTCCCTTAAGGCCAGGTTCACACTGACATATTTTTGTGCTGCGCATATACACTGCGCTTTAAAAAAAAAAAATGTGCGACATGAATCCCTATGCAACTTACCTGTGTCGGCCACACTAGCGCTATACACAAGCGCGAACGCTTGATGTTGCATATCTGACGGGAATATGTACATGATGCAAAGAATGCAGCCAGATAGGAAGAGCAGCAAATGCAGAGGGAGCATTCACACTGCATCGGGTAAGTACAATAGAAAATTGCGTCATGAACATATGCCAGCCTGAATTTGCCAGCGAATTTTCGTGACGCGCTTTTCTAAAAGCACAGCGTTTTTAAATGCTAGTATAGACTGGACCCAACACTGGTAATGTATGGAATGTATAGAATCTAATTCTATAGCTAAACAACCCAGTGGGTATGGATTTAGTAATTTTAGTTCCAAAACAGAAGAGATTCCTAAGAAATCATAAATTAAAAAAAAACAAACCTCTTAATTGCATAATATCCAGAACAAATTTCTTCTTAAAAAAATCTTTTGGTTAATCATTGGCTTACCTGGCTTTTTGGCTACACCCTGTGGTGCCCCTCCTCCTCCAGGACTTCCGGGTGATCCTGTTTTTTTACTCAGCAGACTGTTAAAGAAACTGGCCAAGACGCCTTCGCTGGCAGCGGCATCTGTAGCAAGGAAGATTTCTGGGTTATGATTGTATGTAAAATGTGCAGAAAAATATGGATAGTACAATTACAGTTAATTGCAATCATGCAATAAACCATCAGTGTCAAAATTTTCTATTGCACAAAAATGATGTTTAATTTCTCCATGTTATCTATAACAGACAAGTCTTAGAAATAAGAATAGTCCACCACATTTAAAGCTACAAATCCATTCTACTGTCTAATGTGCAATTAAAGTGGACCTATCACCTCCAAACAACATTAGCTTATAAAATAGAGACAGTCTATAGGAACATTTTTGTAATACACTTACATTAAAAAAAATGTACCTGT
>JAKJJM010078402.1:0-13817 GCA_021901965.1 Pipa carvalhoi
TTTGCCTGCTTTTGAAGTGCATGAAGCACGACTGCGACTATTTTAGTGGCCGCGCCTCATGCACTTCGGGGAAATGCCTTCGCAAAGGCATTTCCCCAGAAGTACGGACCTTATGGAATCTGGCCCTGTAACTGCAATTGATTTACTCAAAGAAGAACTAAAGGTACTGTGAGGCTGTGGTAGTAGACACATACTGTCTCTTTAAGAAAAAGTAAAAACATTATTTTTCAAATATAAATTGTAGGTTCAAAACAAAAAAAAACCTCTGTTTGACTTTGTTTGCATAGCAATAAATTCCAGTTCTGACCTTGCCTCCAATAATACTGACACCATATGTGAGGCTGAGAGTCCCATCATGCAATGCAGCTTCCCTTTAAATTTTTATTTCAATATATTTCTATGTTTTATTTCAACATGTGAAATCAGGATAGATTTTTTCCCCTAAAATATAGATGTTTGGCTTTTGCCTCATGTGGATTTTTACCTTCCTCTGGTTCAGCATTGTAGTATAATAGGCTGAACTAAATGGACTTGTGCATTGTTTGGTCTTGTATAAAGTGTATTAATATGTTACTAAACTGCTTAAATCATTAATCAGTGGATTTATATTTTTTAGGTACGCAATAACAGTCTGGTATTTTGATGCAGATGAAAGAGCACGGGCTAAAGAAAAATATTTAAACACAGGTAATTTAAGTATTGTACAGTACTGTGTTTTACCTTGTACTATATATATCATAGGAATATGGATATATGTTTATTTTTGCAAACTGCATAAAAAGTATATCTATATGTTGTTTAAAGCTTTGTAGTCCTTTTAATATAAGAAATGAATAACTTTTACAGTTAAGACTATATTCTGTAACTGATGGGACTTACAACTCAATAGAGAAACAAGTAACTGGGTCAGGTTGGTAACATAGGCTGTCATTGCATCTGAGGTCAGTCTTGTAATTTACCCAATCAACAGCACTGACTTAAAACTTGTTAAATTTGACAAGGGTGTGAGTTAAGTTAAAGTGCATTTGCTAGAATTATCTATGTGATTGCTTACACAGACAAGTGTAGGAGCAATTAATTAGCATACCTCTCAAGGACAGCAAATACTGTATCCAGTGACCATGCCTCCAGAATGCCAGGTTAGAAATGTGTAAAGTGATCATTACACTAGGCAAAAATTGTTTTTACTTATGCCTTAAAACACAACTAAATTAGAGTTTAGAAAATGATTTGTTATTTCAAGTCTGTCTCACTTCATGACTGTGATACAAGCTATCTTGGTTACAGAAACCTATAACCTCATAGGCTGTAGAGTGTAGAACCATGTTACCCATAGATATAAGCAGAGACAAGTCGAGTATAGGTGACACCTTTTATTGGCTAACTGAATGGATGGTAAATGCAAGCTTTCCACTGCAAGACTGCAGCAGTGTAGCAAGCATCCACTGTTACAAAACGTTTGCTTTAGGAGAAAGTTAGAAAGAGGCACAAAGAAATTGTAGTAGGATAAAATAATAATGATGTTTATAGTGGGATAATTAAAGAACAGAAAAATAACAATACATATGAAAAGATATCGTTTGACTTTCCATCCCTTTTAGTGGTAACCCATAATGTAAGATTTTTGTGCTGTGTAAGAAATAATTATGACAATGAATATTCCTGTTTTTAATTTTCCAGGTGAAAAGGGTGTGAGAATTGAACTGAATAAATCATCTTCTGATTCAGTTGGGAAAGAGGTCTTGTAGAATCTTTACACAAACAGAATAAATTTAACCTATGAACAGTTTTTGAAGAAGTTCTTTGCATCCGACCAGATAACCACGTGTTATAAGCCCCTTCTCAGTGTGCATTAAATGCTTCAAGTGAAGAAGACTGACATTTTCTACATGCACTTTTATAGGGGAGCTGAAGAAAGACTAATACTTTTATTGATTGTGTGCATAGTAAATGATTTGCCTGATCACATGCCTGAACCAATTACTCTTTTTTTTTTTTTTTTCAAAGTCACTTTATATTGACTGATTAGTGGTTCAGCCATAAAGCAGTAATGTTTAAAGACCAGATGACTTGTGGTTTGGAATGATATACTCTTCTACAGATACATACTGTTAAACATAACTTGTATTTTATGTCATGCTATTGCTGCATTATTTGTAATTCAATGGTGTTAATTAAGTAGAAACATTTGCAAAACAGAAAAAATAGACTTTTGTGTTGCTTTCCGTTTATCTTTCTTCTATGTCATGTCATAGAATGTATAAAGTATGTGACAGATGTGCCTATAAAGTACGTGACAGATGTGCCACGGCCTTCACAATATAGGGGGTTATTGACTAAAGTGAGAATTCAACTGTCGAATTCTCAAACAGTGGATTCTCATAGTAAATCCATGACCGCGACAATTTTATAGCCGCAACTTCGACAATATTCCCATAGTAAAGTTACAGCCGCAACAATGTTCCCATAATGAAGTCACCACTGTGACAGTAGCAGTCTAATTGCGACTGTATTTAGCTAGCGAATACACACCTTTACTCAAAAATTTGGACTTTAGCCAATAACCCCCATATTATTTGCTTATGGTATATTTCATACTTTATTGTAAATTATACAGCACTAACAGTTTGACCATACTACATGTACTAAATTTTGAACAATTCTGAGTGAAGCACTTTAACTCATATTTCCCTTGCATTATAACATTTTCAAATTACAATAACCTTCAAAAGGAAGCACTGCTATAATTGTATATTTCATGAATTTCATAAACCTTTTCATGGGAATCCAGTTTTGGTAATGTTATTCAGCATGAGACAAAATTCATTGGAAGATCATCATCATTTTTGAAGCAAGGGGTCAAAAGAAGAATGTCTACAGTGACACTAAAGCCAATTTACATTGTGATATTCACATACCTTCATAGAAATGTTTACAAAGTATTATGGTTTAAAATGTGGCTTTGTGCTTTTATTTGCAAGTTTAATGACTAGTTTAATAATTAGATGGCAACAGTATCTGTATGTTGGACAGGGAAAACACTGGATGTGAGGAAAATGTGTGAAAGCTACAACAAGGTCTTTTAAATAAAAATAATCTATATTTGACTATAAAATTGAAGTGGTGTTTTGCCTCTTTTCAAAGGGGGTCTTGCTGGTAATTGTTGCAGAAGCAAACCCTGTGATTTCTAAAGGGCTCCATTGTGCAGTTTCTAGTTACAAACAGGAAGCCATTATGCAGGTTAGAAACAGGTCTGTAAAGCACAAGTGCTGCTGTAGTCTGTGTTCTAAAAGCTGGAAAATGTTATAAACATTGAACTGCACTGAATGGGCTTATGGGACCAGTGGTGTTTAATTCTTAAAGCTACATAATATATAGTTATGTTTATTGAACACCATTATGTAAATTGCTTTAAAGGAGAACTATATCCTTGTCATGTCAAGGGGAGATTTTTAAGGGTGTAACGGGGAGATACCAAACAGAAGAAACACAGTAGCAGTTTTCTGTTGTAAAACTGCTACTGCTCTTGCCCTATTCAGTGAAACACAGGAAGAGGGGGTGAAAAGGATTACACAGCTATCAAGACAAGAAGACATTGGTAATATGCAGAGAGCAGCGCAGCGCTGGAGCTTAAATCATCCATTGGTGAGTATCTCCCCCTTGAGAATTACCTCTTAACATGATGAGCCTATAGTTCTGCTTTAACAAAGCAAAAGACTAGAAATTACTACAGCACTAACAAATCACACGACAAAGATGTTTCTTCCTTTTTTTTTTTAAAAACTGGGATACTCAGGGACTGTGTAAAATCAAACAGTTGGATTATAATGAAGAGTGGGGCCCCCCGACTATTTGTTTACTTGTACATATAAGACTTCTGGTAGTGAGGTGGACATCATGGAACTTGCCCCCTTCAGTGAATCTAGTGATTAGCAGCAACGTCTAAATACTTTTCTATGAAAAATGGTCTGCACAATGTAAGCAAAACTGCTGATTACTTAGAGGCTATGCTGGACAGGGCCAATCACTTTGTATATCTATTTAAAGGAACAGTTAAGTCCTTAGAAAGATCATGCAAATAAGTCATTTTGGGCGATATTTAATAAGCCCAAAAAGACGCGATTTCATCTTTTCGGGTTTATTAAATCCTCTTGCAAGATTTCCACAAGATCATACCACGGGAGTTTTCCTTTTCGAGTTTCCGACTTGGATGTTTCGATGGAAAGGTATAGTAGCCATAGGAGAGATGGCTACCTTTGCATAGAAACATCCAATTTGGAAACTTGAAAACCAAAACTCTCGCAGGGAAATATCACGAGAATAAGCCCGAAAAGACTCGAATCCGACTATTCGAGTCTTTTCGGGCTAATTAAATATCACCCTTTGTGTGGTTATTATATTGGG
Organism: Pipa carvalhoi; assembly: GCA_021901965.1. Taxonomy (NCBI): domain Eukaryota; kingdom Metazoa; phylum Chordata; class Amphibia; order Anura; family Pipidae; genus Pipa; species Pipa carvalhoi. The sequence continues at coordinate 4,405 of JAKJJM010078402.1, forward strand.
CACCATTTCTATCCAGTGCTAATTTACCTGAAATTCAACCTCCAAAATCAGCACCATTAACTTTCAGGTTAATGCCAACTAACATAAAGTTGCTAGTATACAATTTCATGGGATCCCAAAAGGCAGTTGCATAACTTCAGAGTGACTGGCCCCAGTGCATGATCTGCACCAGGCCCCCTCCCCTGAGCTGATGCATTCCATGGTTTGTAGGGTGGTGGATGGGTTCCCTGGAGCATTGGGCACGGTTGCAACCATGACTGCTGCGACCCCTGTTGGTACACCAGCACCAAAAGGGACAATATTTCTCTGAGCTACAGTGGTATAAAGCTTACAATGAGAAGGGAAGTGTCTACTCTGCTTCAGCCTGCATGTTCCATGGTAACATCTTCTGGCTAAAGGATTGACAGAGATCCACTTCCCTTAAAATACAGAGCTGCTATAGATGTGGTCTTGCTGAAAACATGGTGCATCTAATGCAGGGGTGGGCAATTATTTTTCCCAAGGGGCCACATGACAAGGTTGAAGTGCTGTCGAGGGCTGGGCTGCCCAGTGGGGGGGGTGGTGCTGGTGGTGAATGGAACGGCCCTCTACATCATTTCCGCCTTATCAGCGTGTCATGTGGCCCCAGCGTGTCATGTGGGTGGATGCCGGGAGACTCATCGCTCACCCCGGATCTCATGGCGGGCCGGTAACCAAGGCTTGGCGGGCCGGATGATGCCCAGGTCTGATCTAATGTGATCAATGGATTTAGATTTTTACATTTTCCTTGATATCTCTTTCATGCAAGTTTCTGTTGGAAGGAGTAAGAACTTCTGTAAATAAAGGGTGATAAATACATTGAAGTTCTATTTAATGTATTTCTCCAGTAGGTGTCACTATTTTGCTTTATACTGTGCATAAAGTACAAATAGTTTAATTAGTCCTATAAAGGACTTTATTGACTAAAGTCTGAATTCACCTATCGAATTTACTTTGCTACAATTCAAATCACATTACCAAAATAGTTGCAAATTCACTTCTCCTTATTTATAAAGCTGCAGATAGATTAGTCGAACAAGCGGATTGCTACGGACGCAGTCATGTGTAGTGTGACGAAGTCAGTCAAACAGAATTAGGATGTGAAGTCATGCGAAGTGATGTGAATTCCTTCACTGAAGTGCAGTGATGTCTTCCTCACCATATGCCACTAACTGTATATAAGTTAGTATAATAATAATATACATCTATTTCTGTCACCTTGTCCCTAGTTCAGTTTTAGTAGTAGACAAATTTAGTTGCAGTCGTCATTGTCTCTTTTGAAGAAATAGTCACCTTATGCCACATCATAGCCCCACCATCAACCCTCCAATTTACCACTCTGATGTGGCAAAGTCAAACAGTTGAATTTGGAGCACCATTCCTTGTCGAATTCGCGACTGTGATTGACTCCATCATTTTCTCGATGTGTGAAGTACCTGAGCAAATGCATGCAAAGTAATAGGAAGAGCTCCATAAATCCACTATTATCATAGTCACCTGAATTAGACACTTGTTCACCACATCTAAGAGTTTGCTCAACAAGCAAACATGGGGAAGTGCCAATCAAATGTGAAATCATAGCTATTTGCGACTATTTGGCCTTTAAATCAATAAGGCCCTAAATGCATAAGAAAGGTAAGTATTGTACTAGTAGGACCGGTCTTAGATCAAATAGCACCCTGTGCGGGAAAAACACATTGGCTCCCCATCCAGATCATCAGATAATACAATTCAATTTCACCAATAAAAAAAGAAAATGGACAAAATGTTTATTTTACTTCATCCAATCAATGTTTTTCAAAAACATAATGAAAGATACTATGTAGTGGTATAGAGGTGTCATCCCACCAGTATCATGCCAGGGTCATGGACATAGATTAAGGCTGTGTGCTTGCATGCTGAAACAATTGAAACACACCCCTTTTAACCTGACTGCTGCCCCCAAAATGTTGCTTTTGTTTTCTTGATATTGACACAGTGGTGAAGTAAAGTATGATTATACACCACTATTTCAGTGTGTGCATTTCTCTATTTTTTTCTTTTGCATGCCACACCCCTTTTAAACCATACCTTTTAGGCCACTTCCACTTAATGACACAAACCTTGAATTTATTTCTTAGAGATCTGCTGCTAACCAGCTACCCTAGGTATAGCTAAATTACTCAGTGACCAACAGCTACCCACTATAAAAAACATTCTTTTGCAATCAATGTTCAGTTAATAGGTGATATTCGTATCTAATCAGTTACATTACCCATCAGTAGTAATACAGTACACAATGCCCTATAACAAGCCCCATATTCAATATAATGAATTTTTCTCGAGTCCAAAGGTACAATATGAAATGTCCTATAGAGTGAAACTGTAAGGCACCAGTCAAGTCTCCATGGTCGCAGACAGCAGCCTTACGGGGTTTGCCATTAAAGGGAATGCTACTTTGCTTGTACTATTCTTAATTGCTTTCATTCAGTATTTGCCTTGTGTATAGCTGGGATTGAATTCACCCTATCAGCTTCAGCCTTTTAGAGAATCTGAGTTTCAGCCAATCCTAGCAAAACTTCAGGTATATAAGGCTGCCAGTTTTACTCAGACCTTGCCTGAACAAGGAGTTTCTCTTTTGAGTCCTGCTTCTGGCCTAGAGCTATAATCACTAGAGCTGTATCCTGCATTCCTGCATCCGGTATCCTGCATCCGGTGTCCTGCTTCCCAGTGTCCTGCCATCCAGTATCCTGTATACTGCAGTCATCACTTAAGCTGCCATGCGGAGAGGATCCCCTGGGGGCCGCAACCTGTGGGCATTCCGCCACAAAACCCAAGTTCCCTTGCGGGAGCTACTGGTGAAGACTGGGTGTCCATTAGTTTCTGTGCCCCAGGTGAATCTTGGTCCCATCCTCCGCTGTCAGTGGACCCGTTACAAATCCATAGTCCTAACAGAAATTACCAGTTGATATATATACCCTTTAGTCTAATGCCCAGATATCCATTGCAAAATGCAAAAAAAAACTGCAGTGAAATTTGGAAGAAAGGAAGGGTGAGAAAATAAGAAGAGGGACAAGTAGGCAGTAAAGAAAAGAGACATTTCCCTGTTTTTAAGTAATGCACTAGAGATTGTTCATTTTGCTTGCGCTACCAGAGCTCTTCTTCCACGTTTTCTGGATCTTGCACCACAGTCTACCTCATATACTGCAGTACTAGCCCACAGTATAGCAACACCCCCTCATATAATGACCCACAAAGTGCAGCAGATACCCCCATATTGTTTGTCATACAATGCAGCAGTAACCTCCACATATTGTGTCCCATACAGTGCAGTCGTACCCCCACATACTGTATGCCATTTAGTGAAGCACATTCCCCCATATTGTGCACCATACAGTGCAGCAGTACCCTCCATATTGGGCTTCATACAGTGCAGCAGTACCCTCCATATTGGGCATCATACAGTGCAACAGTACCCTCCATATTGTTCACCATGGATTGCAGCAGTATCCCCCCCCATTGTCTTCTATAGTGCACCAGATCTCCCCTATACTGGGCATAATACAGTGCAACAGTACCCCCTATACTGGGACCCACACATGGGATTATTCTTCTTCCCCATTTGTGTTCCATACAGTGCAGCACACCCCTCCCTGTTTTTGAAAAACATTATTATGCATTTACCAACTGTTGAAATGATTTTTCAACGTCCTGGAAAATAATTTTCTGAAATATCTGTCATTTTTTTTTTAATTTGAACATGGTCATGTCCACTGTATAAATTATACAATTGTTTGGCAGTGTAGTCAAACCTTAGAGGCAATGTCGGACTTATATCTCAGAAGCTTACAGGCACAGAATGTTTGATACCTTACGCCATACCTAGTACCTGGCCACACCCCTTTGTAAAAATAAACACTATGCTGTGTGACTTATAATTTCATGCAAAATGAAATAACAAATGTCAGAATCAACATTTGACTATTAAAAATACTTCTCAACTCTCTTGATTCTCCTTACCTATGTGCCTAACTAGGAGTATTTTCCCTTAGTAGGAGTAAGGCGCCCAACTGACTGAGCCACCTATAGGCACGTGCCCTGCTTAGAGGGATCTCCTAAGAAATCTGTAGTGTGTTCAGTTTTAGTGGAGGAGGACTGGGAGGAGGTCACACACAAACTCTATAATTTACAGGGAAAGCCCAAATTAATTCACAACACAACTATCCTTCTGATGCCCTCAGCAATGGGTGCGGGCTTCACTAATATTTTCTTCACTGTTTCTTAATCTGAGGCATCATCTATCACTGTGTTTGGGAGTGCCCATCAATACAGCACTATTGATTTACAGTTTTATGTGCAACAAACTGCTTTTCTCAAGAGTACTGGATCCAGGAGTTTGCTTTCTGAATATTACTGATGATGTAAATCCTACTTATCAGTCTAGGGAGTCCATAAAAGCCTGTTCTATGCCAAAATAAACATAATAATATACAGTATGAGACCTAAACTGCCAACAGTTAAATTATAGGTCAAATCAAAAGATTCTCTCTCTCAAATGTCTCTCTTAGGTAAGGTCTACACTGGCTGTTTTGTAGCTGAGCTGGAAAATATAATCCATTGCTTCCTACACTGACCAGTTTGTTAAACAATAATGAGCTTGGCTACAAAACAGTCAGTGTGGCCCTGGCATAAGGCAGGGTTCACACAGGCGAAATTTCTACTGCATTTATTTTAAATGCGCCAGTGAAAAAACATGGGCACATTCACACTGACAAATTTTCCTACGCATTTAAAAAAATGCATGTGCAGGCACAACTTTACATTGTCTCCTCACTACCTCAGCGCTTTTTTCTTTTCCTGTTCTTAATTTCACGTTGTTTTATTATTTGTTGTTTTGATTTATTTTGTCTATATTTGCTGTGTGTTCAATATTTTATTTTACAAGCAACTCATTAGGAAGCGCTGTGTAAGTCCTGGAGAGCCCTCCACTTTATTTCATTGACTGGCATACTCAGCTGGTAGGCTCGTGATGTTCGACACAAGGGCACACATAAGATTGACACGCCATAGAGTTACTTCAGTATGGGGTATAAAAAGGTATACTCGATCATTTCACTCACGGCACGAGATGAAGCCCTGTATAGGGGCGAAATACATTTGGTTTGGGGGACCATCCACTCTTTACCTTTTAGATACAATGTTATCCCACGAAGGCCTGCAGCTTTACCCTTGACCATGACACTGACTGTTAACTGCTAATTAGACTTACGGCATCCTCTCCAAATTTAGTTTTCAGGGCTATTTAGCTCTTTTCTTGTATATGTGGATGAAATAATTGATTTACTTGTTATAAATTGAAATTGTGGGGACTATTAGGGCCAGATTCTCCATCGTCCAAATGGGGGCAAATATGCCTTTGTGAAGGCATTTCCGCGAAGTGCATGAGGAGCGCCGCTGAAATAGTCGCGGACGCGCTTCATGCACTTCAAGAACAGGCGAACAGAGCAGTAGAGCAGCCGCTCTGTTTGCCTGTTCTTGAAGTGCATGAAGCGCGTCCGCGAGTATTTCAGCGGGCGCCTCATACACTTCGTGGAAATGCGTTCGCAAAGGCATATTTGCCCCCATTCGGACAATGGAGAATCTGGCCCATAATCTCTAATTTACATTGTGCCATCCAAGGAATTATAAAGTGAGAGTGGTTGTTAGCCCTAAGTGGGGTAAATACGTTTGGGGACTTTTTAAATTGTTTTAATTATTTTTCTTCCTTTTTTATACCTAGATAATGAATAAAGATTTTTGACTGTGTGAAAATTCAAAGGGTGCTGTTCTTTTGTATGATTATCTCAGTGTTTTTCCCTCATATGTGACTGCTATTGTTCTATTCCTATTGCTACTAATCTTGTGACATTTTTCACATCGCATTTTACGTGGTCGAAAAAAAATGCAAGAAACATCCTATCCCATATTCTTATGAAATGCTAGTGCAGCGGTGGCAAACCTATGGAACACTTGCCAGAGAGGGCACTCAGAGCCTTCTCTGTGGGCACGCACAACGTCGCCACAGCTGCTTTAATAGCTGTCCTAGATTCCTCCAGCGAGCGTTCCTTCAGTATAGGCCACAGACCAGGCCTGACAGTTTTCAGGTCGGATTCACAGCCTACACTGAAGGAGCGCTCACTTGCTGGGAGGATCTAGGTAGGATAGCTGTTGGAGCCGTGGCCTAACCTCTGCCCACAACGCAGGCACCAGGATGTCACTTATTGGCGCTTGTACTGCGGGGGAAGATGCTGATGAGTGATGTCACGCATCGGCACTCGGTGCTGAAAAGGTTCGCCACCACTGTGTTAGTGTGTCATTGCACAGCTAAAAGTCATTACTTTCAATTTGTTTTCACGACCGCAAATTTTTGGCATTTTTTTCACCTTGAAAAAACACAGATCAAAATTTACTGTGTGAACCTGGCCTTTAAGACCATCTAGAGAAACACTATTTTTTGTTTATTTGATTTGTATGTATTAAACCAGGGTCACACTGGATGTTTTGTAGAAAAAAATAGAAAAAAAGAGTGAATCAGCATTGCAGTAAAAAAAGTGTAGCATAGCTACGTTTATTTTGCCAATTGTCATTGGCAAAATAAACGTAGCTATGCTACATTTTTTTTACTGCAACGCTGATTCACTCTTTTTTTCTATTTATTGTATATTTACGTGCTGACAGGACACGTGGAATCTAGCATTGTTTAGTGCAGCTTGGAGTTTAATGTTTATTAATATTTTTGTGGTTGTTTTGTAGCCTAGAGTTGTTTTTAATTAGGCTAATTATTGTCTATAGTGCAAAACAAAATAGCCTTTGTGTATAATCCCAAATTAAACAATGGATGCTATTTTTCCAGCTCAGCTACAAAACAGCCAATGTGATCCTGTCCTTATTGTGCATTATTGTGTTTTATTGACATTGCCTGTTTAGGTTTAAGTGCTATACCCATGTCTCATGTGGCATTGATGAGCATGTTTGTAACTTCTCATTGGTTATTTATTTCTATTGCAATGCAAAATAAAGCCTTAAAAGAACAGTTCAGCCTTTAACAGTTATTTGACATGTAATTGTCACTGGTAGATAAATTATTTTTGACATATATATTTATTTTCATATTTTTGCATTTATGGAAACTTTTTTACAGAAGCTTCTCCTCTCTTACCTACTTCCTCTTATGTCACTCACTTGATCCACAGATTTGAGAATTCTGAAAGAAGCAGGTGGGCAGGAGCTCTGTGAAAGAATGGAAAGATTCTGATTGAATATCAAGAATTCTAAAGCTTTTCATTCAAATCCCTGATTTATGATTAAGTATGTGACAGAGAGGAGCTTCTAAAACAAAGTGCTGATAAACTGAAGAGTTGCAAATAATTAAATAAAATGTATTACAACAGTCAAAAAATAGACATGCAAATGAGCAGTTGTTTAATGAAAGAATGTCAGCAGGCAAAATGGTGAAAGGTAGTGTGTAGCTCTGCAATTTTCAAGTTCCTTTGTCTCACTTACCCATTCTCTATATTGTGGTGCCCCAACCTTAACTTTCCAGATACTGTGCTGTCCCACAGCACCCCCGTTCCCCATACTATACTGCCTCACAACACCCCCGATTCCCCATACTGTACTGCCCCCACAACCCCCTCCCTCCCTACTTCATACTTATCTCTTCCCTGATCCGGCTGTGTCAGCTCTAGTGCTACAATGATCACAGAAAGTTAAAGGCAGCACTGGGGAGAGGATCATTGTAGCGCTAAGGGCTAGAGCAGACACAGCCGAGCCAGGGATGAGGTAGGGACAGGGAAAAGGATGGGGGTGTGCACCACGATAGCTCCCCCCCCCCCTCCAGCAGCACCCTACCCCTTGGCCTGGCCCTGGTTGATGGCAGGGCTCTTCATTCTTCTATTAGACTGACTGTGCCACACAATGCATCCGTTTGTCACTGTCCGCTTGTTCAACCAGTCTATTTGCCGCATTATCAATAATGAGAAGTTAATTTGCGACTATTTTGGTGATGCAACTCAAATTGTAGCAAATTCAAATCAACAGGTGAATTCACTGTTTAGTCAATCAGGCCCGCAGTCTGATATTTAATAGAATGCTAGATGTGAGTCTAATAGTGTAAGAGTGCTAAAAAACCTGTTTAGTGAATTTAAATGTATTTGCATTCTATCAGATCCTTTACCTACTAGCAATTTAAATTAATAAAATTATTTTTGACACTACCGTAAATACCTGTTGGTCTCTGTAGTTATGAGAAATATTTTGTCTTTGCCCTTGCTTTAAAGAGCAGCATAGCTTTGCATCTATAAAAAGCAAAACGTACTGATATTAACAGGGTGAGAAAGGGCAGCTTCTGATAAGTCCAGTTTTAATAATGTAAAGATACCCATCCTGAAAGATGATAGTTTTAGAATTTGTGACCCTTTTGGCAAGTCCTTATCCACCCCCAGGCTCCTCCTTTAGAGCCCTGTAGAAGGATGACTCCCACAGATCACTGCACATTGTATAACGGCCCTGCACAAATGTGACAACTTTAGCACACTATGCATCGTATAAGGACACCACAGAAACATTACTGTATCGCACAGTAAGTTGTATAGCGAATCCTACATTTGAAAACACCAGCCACCGCCTAGAATATGGTCACATGGTACAGTCAGATCCGGTCAGCTGACTGTGATGTTACGGAAGCGACTTTTCCCAGCTAGGCTTTCGTATTAACCATGTTGATGGTCTCCTCAAAGGAAAGATGGATGAGGATTTTATGCTAGCGCTTCGCTTACAAGAGGAATACAATCAGGAAGAAGCAAAGTCATCATGGAAGTCTCACACAAAGAAAATAAATCATTTCACCAATGTGTCCGGGGACATTAAGGCTTCTGGCTCTCGGGATATGTCAGTTGTTGATCCAACATGGGAATTACTGGACCCAAACCCTGACATCCGTGCCTTGTTTATTCAGTTCAACGATATGTTTTTCTGGGGAAAGCTGTCTGGAATAGAAGTTAAGTGGAGTCGAAGAATGACGCTGTAGGTCTTCCAGATTTTGTGCTGACACTATGTGAAGCGATAGTATGCATCTTAATTCACTCAGATCATGTTTCTTAGTAGTCCTTTGGTAGGGAAAGCCTGACAGCTGAAGGGCATGGTTTCTGGCTATCTAGGATTGACCACTTTATGTCTGTAGTAGAGCAATATCAGGTATAGAGGTATAACATAACATCCATATTTAGAGGTTCATTCATTTTTACTATAATGGAATATAAAGTGGTCATTCCGGAAAAGGCAAATTTCCCGTGCCGAATTCACTGATAGCGAAGTCGCGACTCAGACTAAAAAGTGGGACTTCGCTATCAGTCAATTCGGCATGGGAAATTTGCCTT
>JAKJJM010078409.1:0-11612 GCA_021901965.1 Pipa carvalhoi
TATATATATATATATATATATATATACATATATATATATACACTGTTTTCCTTAAATTGTTTGCAGTGCAATTTGTTGCAGAAATACTAATGTTACCATAATGTAATCAGTGTAGATATAGTCCTAGAGTAACTGCATTGACATGTATAAAAGGCACCTTGGGTTATTGAAAACATTAGTAAAAATTTCACATAGTACAGTAATCTATATTAATCAAGCTAGACAAACATTTGCTTTCATTATTGTAACTGCACTAGACTGCTCAGTGTGAATTGTTGACTCTGCTATGACTGGCACACGTAAACAGACCTGTATAACCCCCAGTGTCATATAAAGTGAATAACAATTTTGCTATGCATAAACTTAACAGCAAATGATACACTTTAGCAGAAACTTAAATCTCTGCTAATATATAAATGCTTTATTACAATACAAATGTCTTATTGATTGAAGAACAAGAACTGCTACTCTACGGAGGGGGTAGGACAAATAGAACACCAGCGCTGCTGCACTCAGGAGGTCTCTTGGGAATGGGTCATTACATTGAGGTTCTTGTTGACCTAAATCTTTCATCAAAAGATCTGTCCTTTAGCACCAAATTCATTCAACTTATTGCAATTTTCATAACCATTGTCAACATTAAAGCAATAATCTTAGAAAATGTTGCTTGCCTAAAACAAGTAAATTGAACGCATAGAATATTCATTGTGAGATTTGTAGGCATCACCAACTGTAAATGTGCTCTAATAACTTGTAGACTTAAAGGTTTCTTCTGAAGAATGAAAAGGCTTATTATTTGTCAAGAAATGACCAGTACAAAATATTCTGCCAAGAAAGCTTGATATGTCTAAATATAGCAGCTAAAGGGAATGCAGAGGGGATTTTATCAAAAAGAGCAATGATTTACTGAGGTTCAATAACCTCTACCAAACCATCAGAGGTCGCTTTTCATTATTTTAGCTTTCAATGTAAGTGAGTGCTAAGTGCTCATCAGTTGCTATGGATTACTAGAACTAACTGACATATGCTGATGATCCACTGGAATACTGGAGACAGCACACTACCCTAAGAGGAGCCTAGAAGATAAGCCAGCACAACTGAGACTAGTTATTTTATTTATGTTGGTATTACACAAAAGAACCTAACACCAAATTTAATATCAGTTTTATTAATATTTAATTTCTTCATGCTTTACTTTTATGCACCCTACTACCAATTTACCCTTTCATCCTTCACCGCTAGTATTAACCTCAACAGGTTACAGCTATTACAAATTAAAGAAAAACAATATAGAAAAATGTTGCACATGTTTGTGATTATTTAAATTCTGGGAAAACTTTTAAAGGTGGAAATAAAAAAAATCCATTCATACTTACCCTTTTTTTTAGAAAATTGAATAACCTGTAGTGAAGGTCCATTTTAACTACAAAAGGGATTGAAAGGCAAAACATCTATTTGACATTTCTTTATTTATGCCAAAACAAAAAATTCTAAATGTATTATTTTGTTCTTTTAAAATGTTCTTGTTAGTACCTGATTAATTTTATCCCCTTTCATAAAATCCGCAACTCGGTGTAAAATTTCAGGATTGTTATTTTGTTGCACCCTGTACTGTGGAATAAAAGCAGCTTTTAAACAAATGTTGTGATCACGGACAGTAAAAAAAAAAAAAAAAAAAAAATAGTGTTTCACATTTCCAGGGCACATGAAATTGTAAGAGCAAAATCCAGAGTTATAGCAGCTCCTAGGAACAGGAAAGCGAGGCACTCTGCAGCACATATTTTGAGAGCAGGTTGCATTGGCTCTATAAAAAACAGAAGGTATTTTGTGCCCCTTTAAATAAAAATGAAATTGTGGTGTCTTTGCCCAGTACCATATGCAACAACATATAAACAAAGAAAGGGCATGATCAAAGACAACTAACAGAGCCCAATTTAATCTCTGTGTGTGCATGATCACTAACATACATACCACGGCATCCAACGAATGAGGCAATCATCTGGATAACATGTATGAACATCAGATCCTTATGTATTGGATGAATTTAGATGAAATGGACTTTCTGTCTCCTCTATCTATTTAATAATATTTATTTATTCATTGTCAGTCAATGTCTGTCTCATTTCTATTGTACAGCACTGCAGAATATGTTACAGCATTATAAATAAGATAATAATCATGAATGGCAAGATCCTATGCATTTCACTATATGTATCAAAAATGCAAGTGATTCAATACTTCAGCCCCATAAGGTGAATGATGAAAAAGAAAATTTAATCTAAAGCTAGCTTAACCTTCTTTTACAGACTATTGTGCTCAGCATTGCTAAAATCTGCAGAGAAATGAAAAAAAAAATAAATAAAAATATTTACTGACAAAGCAGTGTGTGAATGTGGAGCGGATTTTTTACACCTCTGGAATTACACCTTTGTGCTACCTGCCTGACACATCTCCTAGCAATGTAAATCATCTCTTACTTAACAGTAAGCTAGCAGAGACAGTAAATCCCTTCCCAGTGCTTAGATAGGATATAATTTATCATAAGAGAGAGACTGGTATCCTGTTCCCAACCACAGAATTCTTACTTAGTTACCATTACAAACCAAAAATCACTGTATGTACCACATACACATAAATCTGCTTTCACCTTTTTACAAGCACTACTTAATTATCAGAAGAGACACTAATAATGGAAATGGGTTGGAGAGAGTATTGTGACCACCTCCAATTAGACATATTACGTACATTTTATAAAATGAATTTCTATTGTAAGACTCCAATGTGTGTAGTACCACTTTAAGATGTATCTCCCTCCATCTATCCACACACAACACCAATAGAAATCACACAGTGCAGCATTGCCAGTTTTAAATTGCATTTAAAAACCCTGTACAAAATGCAGATTAATCCATTTCACATGGATTCATATAATATATGATGTACTGAGCAGTTAAAAAAAGCTAAGAATGAATAAGAAGAGTGTACAGAATGACAGACAGACACAAACATTAATTCACACTGTCATCTCCTTTATGAAAAGGTAATGTAAAACACATATCTTAGTTCTACCCTAAAAACGCATCTGGGTGATGCACTAACCCACAACTCCTATTTGCTGAGAAAGAACACCCTATTCTAAACACATGCGGTCACTTTATAGAGAACGTCTGTGAATGACAAATCTGATAGACAGCCATGCACAAATAAGATACCTGAAACCCAGGGGAATCTAGGCATACACTTCTGTGCATAACAGATGGGATTCTGGGGTAACTCTTGGTATAGCACATAGAAATTTGAATTTTAATACCTACATTTTTTAAGGGTGCATATTATGTAGCTCAATGCTATGGACTGCAATGTCACATTACTCACAGCCAACATCTCAACATAATCTACCTGTTCAACACACTGATGTAATCAATCATTTTTACCATCTAGTGTAATGCATTTTACAGTCTGACTGTTTTAAACCCTGTATAATCAGGAATTAAGATTACTTCCTTATATCAAGGAAAAGGTTATTTAGGTTTACCTACTCCTTCCCTAAAGTTTATAGATGGACAGAGATCACATCTTATAGCCTGTTATATAAACACTTGAAGACACTTTATTATTTAATATCAAAATCATCACATCTGAACACACATTTTCACTAAGTAAAGTGAGAAGCTTGGCATGATTAACAGCATATATTAGTCACACACATCACACTAGCAAATGATTGCACTGTATACCCAAGCCAGCTGTTACACATACTAGATTTGCACTTTAATAAGAACTTCTAAACATTAATGGTTCCAGCTTATTGCCTCAAGCCGAAAATCAACAGTTAGAATAATGACAAGCTGCAAAGAAAGCAGAGTTAGCCTGAGCCAACTCTCCTTCTGGTTTTCCCATAACCAACAAGAAAAATAAGCTATGGAGTTCTTGAGTCAGCTCATGTCATGTGCACTGTATTGTTTAGAAACAAGAAACTTTAGAAAGTGAGAAAAGCTGAAAGACTGCAGAGTAGAACTGCCCAGTCGCATCAAAAATGAATCATCCCACACTGATGGATGGCTCAGTGCACACTAGTTTGCTCCATCTGTCACTTACTTTTTCCTGCTTGTTGTCTTCAATCTGGGGGGCTACAGATGTTGCAGGGGGAGACTTGAGTCCACTGGATAAAACACTGGAGGGTAACAGAGGTTGCCCAGGGCTACTGGAATTTGCAGGGTTATTGCCACAGGTGGGAGTGGGACCTCCCTTTTCCCCAGTATCTACTTTAATAAGCCTGTGTTTAGGAGAAACATACTTGACATCTGGGGAAGGGGATGGGGAGGAAGGAGACTGTGCATTAGATGAAGCTGGAACTGACTGGGGAGCTGTGGAGGAGTTCAAAGAAGCAGATGATCCAGTGATGCCAGAAGTTGTGTAAGGATCCTCGAAATCCCTCTCCTTCTGCAGTTTATATGCAGCCAGAATGTCCGGCTGTCCAGCTGGAGTGACTGGAAACTGGGGTCCTGTGGAGTGCAAGTGGTGGTGGTGGTGATGGTGTGCGGAAGCTGCCCCTGCCTGGCACTGTCTATAATCCGGTTTAGGGGGAGCTGGAGGCGGCGGTTTGGAGCTCTTGAAGCCCAGGTGTTCCTTGATCCATTTGGCCATGCTGCCGGCGCATTGCTGTCCCGTGCTGGCAGCTGGAGGGGGGCTCCCTCTGCTACTGCTGCTACCGCGGGTAGGGTCCGCTGACTGAGCGCCGCTGGCCGAAGACGACGAGTGTCCGCTCAGAAGCATGAGAGGCACGGGTCAGACAGAACAGAAAGAAGCGTGGCATGCAGCTGATACAATCTGGATGAATGGGCTGGAGTGTGCGCTCAGGGCACGTTATATATAAACACACAAAAGCTTAACACACTAGAACAGAGCGCGCCATCTACTGGCGAACCGCTGGCCAGTGCCTTCAAGTGCAGCAAGTTTAAAGAATAAAGTGAAAAGATTTACTTTTTCTGCTTCTCTCAGAGAAAAAAAGAACCGCACGCGATTAAACTCACACGCGTGTTTAGCTACCGGTGGTTTTGAGCAGATACTAGGCGCTTTCCCCCTTAACCCCTCCCAACTGCTGCCGATAGAGATCAGGAGCACAGACGACTCGCTTTGTCCCCTCACAACATCAAAACCCAGCCACCACAAACCACGCCCCTTCCATTCAGCCCCTCCCACCAATAGCAGCCTTCTGCAGTACATTGTTTCTGGTTGCGGTTGACATCGTAATTGTAGACTGGGATGTGTTACTGGAAAAGAGCATAATTGAAGATTAAAGCAAAACATTTGTAGATGTAACAGTACATATGAATAGTATTAGCAAAGATAAAAGCAATGCGTGTCAGGAGTCATAGAACTAACCAACATTTCAAACCAGTTTACAATCACTTAAACTGTAAGCTCTGCAGGGCAGGGACCTCCAACCTCTTGTGTCAATCATAACCTGGCACTTAAAATGTTTTTATGCTTGTAAGATACTTGCTTGTATTGTGTCATGCACTTTTCCCATGTCTGTATTGTTTTTGTACTGCTGAATTGTACAGCGCTGAGTAAATCTGTGGCGCTTTATAAATAAAATTATACATACATACATACCAGCTTGGAATTTTTCACTTTTTGTTTTATTCAGCTTTGCTGTTTTAAGTCATGGGAGATATTTATAAAAAAAAAAGCTTTAACCTGGTATATCGATATGTCTTTAATTAGGTCAAAAATATCAATATTGCCAATATCGATATTTATTAAGCCCCTTTTGACCTTTTTTATCACTGAAAAGTGTTTTTCTGGTTGGGGGGGGGGCAAAAAACAAATGAAAATGGAAAAAGGAGCTGCACTAAAAGTAATGTAAAGTGTAGTGGTATTAACATATTGATATTTATTGATATTGATCTTTTTATTCAGAATAACATAAATTGAGGGAAATCAAAAATGTGTCAAAAAGGAAAAAATGTTGATAACGTGGTAAAAAGTGGTGGAGCGGATGAAATTGCTGTGAATAGGTCGAAATGACCTTTATAAATTTCCCCCATAAAGTCACCCAGGGCTACAGAGATTTAGGGGGTCATTCTCTAAAGTAAGAATTCAACGGTTGAATTTGCAAACAGCGGATTCCCATTATAAAGTCGCGACCACGACAATTTTTAAAGTTCCAGCTTTGACATTTCCTTTGTAAAGTCGCAAATTTGACAATGTTCTCATTATAGAGCCGCGACTGCGACAGTAGCAGTCTATTGCGACTGTCTTTAGCTGGCAAATTCGCACCTTTAGGGCGAAATTTATTAAAATAAAAAATGCCATTTTTTATATAAATGATTCGAAAATGGCATTTTCAATTTTGGAAATTCAGAATTCTGAATTCTTATTCGGAATTTTGGATTTCCATTTGGTCTAGTAAATGTAACGAGCGGTGCTTCCATGCGAACACCGCTCGTTACATTAGGCTGCTCAAAGCGGCAGCCGCTGGGGAGACTCATCTCTCCCCAGCGCTTCCTGTTTGGCCTTAGCCAATCAGGAGCCACTGACGTCATAGATGACGTCAGCAGAGGTAAATTCAATTGGCAGCGCTCAGCCAATTGAATTGGCCACCGCTGACTTCATCCTTGACGTCAGCGGCTCCTGATTGGCTAAGGCCAAACAGGAAGCGCTGGGGAGAGATGAGTCTCCCCAGCGGCTGCCGCTTTGAGCAGCCTAATATAACGAGCGGTGTTTGCATGGAAGCACCGCTCGTTACATTTACTAGACCAAATGGAAATCCAAAATTCCGATTTTTTATTTGGAATTCCGAATAAGAATTCGGAGTTCCAAATAAGAATTTGGAATTCCAAAATCGAAAATGACATTTTCGAATTATGTATATCGAAAATGGCATTTTCGATTTTTATAAATTTTGCCCTAACACTACAATTTGGACTTTAGAGAATAACCCCCATAGAAGAGTCCAACCCCACCCCTACATAATTGGTCCCTGCTTTGCTTTGTATGGGGAATATTTATAAATACCATTTTAAAATCATTTTGACCTGTTTTGCTGTTCATTTTCATTTCTCTGTACTTTTTGATATTTATATAGGGTAGATTAAAAAAAAATTCTCCTTCAGAAAAACAATGGTTATCGAAAAATGTCATTCAGTTGAAAGTGGCACAATTTGCAGTTTTTTTCTATTAGGTTCACTTTCCATTTTAGATCGATATTGACCATCCTTTTTCTTTTTCAGCTGTGGCTAAGTGACAAGACCAGCTCCATACGGAATATTGTTTTATGCCAGCCTGAGGCAGGAAAAAACTTTTGAGTAATGAAATTCACTTTGAACAGCTTTTTAAATAGGTAAAAATGATAAAATCAATAAAAATATTCTGTTTCTCCAATATTAATTATAAATATCCCCCTATGTGTATGTTTTATGGGACCCCACAATACTATATGGGTATATTTCATGGGACCCAACTGCATTAATGGGAATGTTTTATTTGTTAGTAAATCCAAAGCTGAAAATCTTCTGCAGCTCCAAAGTTTAGGTGCTTGTTTGGTTTTCATATGATCATAAGATACAATTCCAGCAGGGCTGTTCCTGGGTTGGGGGGTGCTCAGGGCGGGGTGGAAATTTTTCACCCCCCCTGGTGGCGCCCGCCCCGGCTCTCCATCCGGCCAGCGCCCCGGTGGTTGCCCGCCCTGCCCGGGCTTGGGAACGGCCCTGAATTCCAGTTTAACCTGTGCACACCAGATATCCCAAAATTACAGGGAAGTATATCAAATGACCTTATTGCAAAGGGTGTTCAAAATCACGTTCTGATTTTTGAATGTACATCTATTGATAATTTACACTTTTACATAAAAAAACCTAGTAACTCCCATTTTGCATTTTTTCACACTAATGACTGGTTTGTGTAAAGAATGTAAACAATTCCCATCTGCATCCTTTTTACAATAATCAGTTATTAATATTCAAGAAAGGAGACAAACAGGAATTCTAAAAGATTTTACATAAACTTAGACAAACAAAGTCTTTACTGTAATAAAAAAAAAGGAAGCAAACTGGGAACTGATGTATCTCACACAAATGTGTAATTGCTTCTATATGGCCAGGGTTCAGCCAGGAGTCCAACTTACTTGCTAAAATTTGTAAGTGTTTTAAGCTTTATACATCAGTTGTGCTTGTACTTAAACTCTGATTTTTGCATAATTGAAAAAACCACACAACTGTTGCAAAAATGGAGGCAAAGTGATTAATACATTGGTACAATAATTAAAAAAACGAGTAAACGTAGGTCCCCAAGCTGCACTCAGCAACACTGAATTCCACGTGTCCCGTCCTGCACGTAATGTAAATATTCCACAAATAAGAAGATGAATCAGTGTTGAATTCAGAAATGTAGAATAGCTACGTTTATTTTACCATACGACATGTTTCGGGCTGGTTTATCAAGTGTGACACTTGATAAAGGGCAACCAGCCCGAAACATGTCGTATGGCAAAATAAACGTAGCTATGCTACATTTTTGAATTCAACACTGATTCATCTTCTTATTTGTGGAATACATTGGTACAACTGGACGCAAAACTACTTTGCATCTATTCTTTACATTAACACTGTTTTAAACTTTTCCTTCTAGTCTCTTTATAGAGGTGCAATTACCATTGTCAGGGTTCTATTCCACTGCTGTAAAGCAACAAACATGTAAAATAGCAATGCACACACTTTTTCTCTCAAATGTACCTGTTTATTGCTGAATAATGCACAAACAGCAAAACACCAAAATGTGTCAACTATATCTTTGCCATAATTATCACCTTCCAAAATCACTGTCTTTTAGAACCGTCTGTTATACTCTTGATTCTACCAGCTCACTTATAGCCACTTGAGAAACTTGCTCTTTTCTCTGTACAATAAAGTATATCTTTCTTTTGACCTTTTCTTTTACAAGCTTCAGTAAATACCCTATTCATTCAGTAATCATTTTCTTGACTGTTGTAGTCACTAATATGTACAGATGTAGTTGGGCTGGCTTTGTCTTTTTAACACTTAGGGGGTTATTCGTCAAAGTGCGATTATTCCAGGAGATAATTTTTCAGATATGCCTACTGACGTTATTGTAGATGCATTTGAATTCCTCAGTGGTGTACACAAATGTGTACTAAAGCTCATAATAAAATAAGATACTGTATACCTTTTATAACTGTCCACCTTATAAAGCTTGTAGTGTAATGGGTTAAAAGCCTTCCACTGAAATGGAAATACAGTAAAAGAGCAGGACATTATAGGAGACCGACCATAGACCTTTTCATAGACCTCTATTTTATCAAACCTCAAAAAAGTTGCATATGTTAGGGTAGTTCAAAATTTTAAAGAACTATAGTGGCGATATAACTGCACACATACATATAAAACTCCTTTATACTAAGCCAATTCCTAACACAAATAGTTAAAAAAACATTTAGGGAAGAGATAATACTTGCCCTTAGCTTCATTGTTCAGTTCTAAAATACATGTTTATGCTGTGTTATACAACTGACTTATTTTATAACTGTCAAGTGTAGGGACTTGTAACATGAGGACTGACATGATAATTTCAGTGAAGTACAGGGAAGACACACAAGGGGTACTATGGGACTGGATGCCACTAAAGGAACTGGAGCAACTAGCCTGTTATGTCTCTGGAGGCACTGAGAGGCGTCCTGAAGACAGGAACAAATACTGGAAAGTGCAGAAACAGAGGGAAGTGGACTTTTAAGAGCAGAGCAGTGAGACCAAGAATTTGGAACAGCCAGGCAGATCAACTTGAAGAGTTTGAAACACAGGCTGTTTGAAACATAGACAAGGCACAACTCAGTAGAAATATATCAGGAGCTCAGCACAGCAAGAAAACTGATATTAATGCTAGAGCACTGCCTGAAGCAGTTCTCAGCCTTTTGAATCTGGCACCGCTGATGCCATGTGCGATGTTAGCGACTCCAAATTGTACAGACAAACCGGAAGCGCTGGGGAGAAACAATTAGGAGCCGACAAATGCACGAGCAGTGCTCCGAGAGCAGCATTGCTCATGACAATAACTATTGCAAAATATCTTTAATCATTACAGAGCAATTAACATTTCACAGTTTCCCTACTGTGCTGATCAGTATATTCAGGGGGTCATTCCGGTAGGTCCAAATTTTCCGTCCCGTATTCACTTATAGCGAACCCCCATTATAAAGTCATGACTGCAGCAATTCTCCCATTACAAAATCGCGACCGCGATAAAAAAATTGTCGCGGTTGCGACTTTATAATGGGAGTTCGCTATAAGTGAATTCGGGATGGAAAATTCAGACCTACTGGAATGACCCCCTCAGTGTGCCTGATGCTGATTAAACAGACAGGATGCAATATCAAACTAGATAAGTAATAAGATTAGTAAGCAAATGGATCCTGCAGGGTCAAAAGGAATGGACAAACTGGTGTAAAATAGAATTTTTCAAAGAGAAATTATAATAAGAATACATCACTGAGTTTTCAAAATAAAT
The DNA here is from genome assembly GCA_021901965.1 of Pipa carvalhoi. NCBI lineage: Eukaryota > Metazoa > Chordata > Amphibia > Anura > Pipidae > Pipa > Pipa carvalhoi. Next base: position 10,525 of record JAKJJM010078409.1, read on the forward strand.
CATTGTGCATCGTATCCTAAAGTTTCAACTAACAAATCATGAATTTTGAATATAAAAAATGAATAATAAATCATGAATTTTGAAAATAAAAAAAAATCCTTTAAGTAAGCCTATACAGTGAATCTTCCCGTTTGAGTGGTCCTAAAGATCTGAGCTGCATCAAACTGAGGCTGGAAACACATTAGTGTAGCCATTGCCTTTGCTGGAGCTGAGAATGAATTAAAGCTGCTACACAGGGGACAATGTGTGTAAGAGAGATCCTAACAATTACACAAAAAACAAATACTACACAAAATAATACAGCCAAATACCCAATAAAACAATCATCACAAATTATCTGATGCAGCCCACTCCCATCTCACATGCAATTCCTTGTCTGAAGTGGGGCAATGCTAATAATGACAGTGTCAATGTGTCGTTGTTTCGTGGGCGTGTGCCAATCATGGGTAGATAATTGTAACTGACTGTATTACACTAGGGGGATTTTCCTGTTTGTCTGCTTCTCTTTGTAGCAGTTTCTACTCATGTGGTGACCTTTTATTATCAATCATCACACCTTGGTTATCCAGGTTTCCTTGTCTCTAAGCATCTCTGCATTTTTTTTTCTTTATTCTCATTTCCAATGAAGTACTTTTCTTACATTACTCCTTTTTTTTTCTAAAGACCAGTGTCAGAAACTGTCCAATTTAATGTGAAGTGTAACCTGTACTAGGTCCTCTTCTTGAAGTGTACTGAATTGAAAAACATCTTTGTTGTATGGTACAGTAAGAGGTATAAACAAACATACCTAAGAGAATATTTAATCATGCGTGTTCACTGGATTCTCTCCATCTTAGTAAAATACCATTATCCTTCAAATTGTAATCCCCTTTACTTAAGCAAAATATACATTTACCCAGTTTACAGTTATCTAAAATAATCACCTTTATGTCTTTTTGTTATGGTGTCCTGACCCTCAATGTAACCCTTAAAGGAGAACTATAGTCAGATTATATCTTTACATATGTTGTACTATACCTTAGTGAGAAGCCATTCATCCCAGTAGTTGTTTCATCTGAAGCTGGATAATTAAGTACAGAGCACTGATA
>JAKJJM010078447.1:0-20190 GCA_021901965.1 Pipa carvalhoi
TTTCGAGTTCGAAATTTCGAATGAAACTCGAAATTAGTAAATCGAAAATGCGATTTTTGAATATTTTCGAAAATGGCATTTTCGATTTTAATAAATTTCGCCCCATATGTGATGTGTTTTGTGAACACTTCTATTAGGCAGTTCTCTCTCAGTTAGGATCTGAAGCTATATAAGCTAGTGAGAATATTTTAATGGTGAGTATGCAGTGGGGTTAGGGGGAAGGGAGGAGTTCAATGACTTGCCCCCTCATTGACACTAAACCCTGCTCCACTGTTTAAGGGGAGAGGGTTGGTGGGATTAGTCTTAAGCCACAAAAATGTAAATATCGTTCCCTACCCCTCTGGGTGAATGTGTTGGATAGGGAACCTGTGGACCCATAGCACATGCACCCAACCTCCCTGCACAGAGTATAAGATGTTTGTACTGGACTTCTGCATAGTCATTGAATAAAGCAATAGGGATGGAGGAATGGGAATGAGTCCATGGCACGTACCTCCCATCCTCATGCACAGGGTTGGCATATGGGGTCCGACAGACCCCTATTGATTATTTGATCTATATATTACTTAGTTATCGGGGCAGTATGGTAGCTGAGTAGTTTGCATTGTTACATTACAGCACTGGGATCTTGGGTTCAATCCCAACCCAGGTGACATTACATGGAGTTTGTAAGACTATTCACCTAACTACAGAAAAACACTATGCAGAATCGTCCGTACTGCACAACAGGCAAATCCACTCTTTAATTACCATGCCCCATATTGTTTTAATTTCGGTTTATTTGTTCCAAAATAGTCACTCTTTGAAAGTACTGAAAACGACATCTACTACTCTTTTTAATACAGTAGAAATTTGTATGTTGACATTTTCAGACTTTGGAGTTACAGGTACCCAAAATGCAATTTATCTTTTAGATTATTATTTTTGTAATTATATTTCACAGATTTCTATTTGCCAATCTGCATATCAAAATTACAGTCAGAATTTATCTCTCTTAATTATAAATTGCATTTAAAACTGCATGTTGAATAGCAAGTGGGGACTATGTTCTCAATCAATTGACTTGAAAAAAATATTTAAATATGATGATCCTTTGTGAGACACACATGTCCATCATATCAAAGTTCTGCACAAATGGCTAATGGGTAATGAGCAGAAACAAGCATGAAGAGGTCTCAGATATTTATTTGGGACTCAGTGAGGTGAAAAATACCTTCATTGGTTTCACTGAGCACTGCAAAATTCCCCTGTCAGTTTTACTGATTTATTTCATACTAAGATATTGACAGTTCAGAAGCTGTTAAAAACTATGTTTTAGTCAGTGTCTGTGATGTTAATGAATGTGTGCATTGTACATCTGCATCTTATATGCTTTCTAAATGAACGTTACCTTGTACATTCATGCATTCGGACAGATACAGCTATTACCTAAAGCAGGTATGATACACTTAAGCAGACGATGCCTGTTGGAACATTCCAACAAAAGATGGGGTAATAGAAGGGGTGGAACACAAGTCTTACATCCATGACAATAGATGTGGGAGGTTATTCTCTAAAGTCCAAATTGCAGTGTAAAGGTGCAATAGACTGCTACTGTCGCAACTTTATAATGAGAATATTTTCGCAGTCACAACTTTACGAAGGAAATGTTGTCAAAGCTGGGACTTTAAAAATTGTCGCGGTCACAACTTCATAATGGAAGAATTGTCACAGTCACGGATTTGCTATGGGAATCCGCTGTTTGCGAATTCGACAGTCGAATTCTCACTTTAGAGAAGAACCCCCATGATTACATAGATTTTCAGGTACAAAACAAATTTTAAAGAAGGTTAGAGTGCTAGCAATAGATTATACGATATGCAAACATTTATAAAAGTTAATAAAACATTTTTTAATGTTTCCTGGAATTTGTTTATCGATTCCATATTTTGTTGACACTTAGCAACTAGGCCATGATGAAAAATGCTGTTACTCTGCAGTTTGGAGCAGTTTGATGAAAGTAAATTCTCTTCAGACTCCTTCCTCCCTGCCTTAAAGAACATTGTCCTACTATGTAAAACACAGTGGAATTAAACGAACAGTAAAACCAGAAAAAGAAAATTGAAATTTCCACTTGAACTGGAATGCCATTTATTCTTATGCAGTAACTGTAAACACATTAGCTTTAAAGTTGAATTTGTGATTTCACTGCTTTGTGTTATTTATCTCTTTGCTGGTTGCAGCCATCTTTTACTAGTTTTGTTCCCCGTGGCTTTACATTAGCATGTGCTAAAGTTTTACATAAGACAACAGTTCAGAGCAGGGTTTTTTTAATTAACAGATAAAAGATGGCTGCAACCAGCAAAGGGGAAAAACAAATGTAATGTTATTTTGAGCACTGTCTGCAGCTCTTACATACACATCAACTCCTTGGATGGATTTCTGCACACATTTTCGCTCAGTCTCTCAGGGGATAGGCTCCGCTTACATTAGGAGTGGTACCTGTACCTTTAAATACACAGGGAACACAGTTGTGTCCTTTGACATGTTTAACCGTTTAAAGATAATATCATACTGTATTTGTAATATTTTTACTTGATGTATGTTAGTCTGCCACAAAGGCAGCTGAGCTTTAAGGATTTGTTTATTAAGGAAACCTCAGCTGAAACGATAACTGTAAATATTACACTGTCCACTGAAAAGTGACCACGAAGACACACAAGAAAAAGACAAGAACATTGACTTCATTTTCATCATGGTCTTTATGGTGTTCACAGAAAATATTCACATATTTCCTATTCTACCTTTTTTTTTGCCTCCTAGAAAGTACAGTTTGACAGCTCCTGAACTCACTGTCAGCTTTGCAATGTTTGTTTATATATTTGCATACTAATGTACTACCTAAATATTATGGTCCCGTCAATAAAGTAGGTCTGTGAAAGTATAGGGTTCACATATAGGATGAAACAAATAAAAGCTGAAATGCGGACTGATTTCACTACCACATCCCCTCCTTGTAAGGAGCTGACCAAATACACACATATAACAGTGTGTCTAGCTAATATGTCATTTATTAACACTGACCACTGCTTATGTGTGTATATCATCTGTGATCATTTGGATAAAAAAAAATCAATTGTGACCACACTGGACTAATTATTATTCTGGCTTTACACATTACCAATGTATTATGTGGCACTTTAAGGCTGCACTGTGAGCCTCATTGACTAAAGTGCGAATAGTCATGTAGAGGTATGAATTCACGTCTATTCTCCACTTCCCCATGTTCGCTTATTGAGCAAACTCTGCAAAGTGACGAATATGCAACCAATTCGGGTGACTATGTGAGTTGTAATCTTACTGAGCATTTCACATCATTTTGTGTGCATGTGCACAGGTACTTCTACTACTGACTAAGATGTGGAGTGGTGTGAATGTGACTAGGTGAACTGCTCCAAATTCACCTGTTTGACTTTGCCACTTCAGACTGGCAAATTGGGGGGGTTGACGGCAGGACTCCAGTGTTGCGTAAGGCGACTATTCATTCAAAAGTGACAATTGCGACTGTGATTACATGACAACATGACCTAAGGACAAAGTGACAAAGAAATAGATAGAATATTCACAGAGTACAGTTAGTGGGACAGTGTGAGACTGACATCATTGCCTTTCGCTTGTCGAATTCTCCTCATTCCGCATGACTTCTCATCCTACTTCTATCCAACTGACTACACCACACTACGCATGACAGTGATCGCCGCTGTTCGCCTGTTCAACAAGTGTATTCTCCACTTAATCAATAGTGAGAAGTAAATTTGCGACTATTTTGGCGATACAATTCAAATTGTAGTGAAGTGAATTCGACAGGTGAATTTTTACTTTAGTCAATGAGGCTCTGTGTGTTTCCCTATGTGTTTTTTTTTTGTTAGTGAAATGTACAGCCTCACTTCCCACAGACTTATCATAAAACTGTACTGGCACAGGTGCTTCACCACAAAAAAATGCCTTTGTTCATATTTCTGAGCAGTACCAATGTGGTATAATGCAATTATATGGGGAGCAGAACTGTGCATTTTTCTGCACATGAAAGAAACACAAAATACACAGTGTAGCTTAAGCCTAACAGAAACCATTTAACTATTCACATGTAGCTTGCAATCTAATATCCCTACCACAAACCCCTGCACCTACCCTTGGTAGTTTCTGTTTGCTTTGGAAAAATTAAATGATTCAAATTTCTGAGGCTGAGGGAATGTAATAGTAAGGTAGTCACTTGAGGTCATGGTCCTTGACTAACAATCTTGTGTTTAGATTAGAAGAGAGTGTATTGTCCTGTGTTCCCTTATAAACAAGTGCTTCCCACATGTTTACGTATTATGTGTAAAGGGAAGAACTTGGGATGTGTCTACATTGCCACTTGTGATTAGTTCAATCTGGCCATTTCCTGGTAGGTCTCTACTTCATTGCAAAGTATGGTCCAGGATGCATGCCTTAATTTGTGTTTACCTGAGGATAGATTAAACCCAGCTAATGCCTACTGTCAGGGGAGTATGTACCATAATGGCAGGGAATATACCATGTTTTCTATGGCCTCGTGAAGGCCTTTGTAAGGATTGTGAGTAAACATTGCCACCCTGCAATACATTTCTAGTATTTCAGCCTCGGTACTTGATTTGCCTCGCTAGAAGTGAAACAGTTAATGAAATGGTCTGCTGTGCATTGCTGCTATTTATTACCCCCTCCTCCATGTGTATCATCTGGTACACTGCCCGGATCCGTGGCTGCTGGACTCCACACTCAAACACCTCCCTTGAGCTCAGGAGAAAGCTGGCATCAGTTGTAGCCATAACAAACTCAATTGTTCTCAGCAGTGCTCCAACAAATAGAGTCATTAATTACGGTCTCTCTTGTGCCTGCCGTTGGCTGCAGTGGCAATCAATGTGAAACCGCTCATTGCCTTCTCTCAGGGAGCGAAGACAGATGCCATAAAAACAAACTGCAGCACGAGTAGAACCCTGCTATTTAGGCGGCAGCAAGTTGCACTGAGTAACAGCCGTCACGCTGCTTCTGTGTGTGTGGCTACATTTATTTGGGTTGCATCAGGCATGGGGGAAGGTATCCCATTAAGCGATTATTTTTATCTTATAACGTCAATTTACTTATACTGATTGGCTTCCTGCAGCCAAATATCAATTAAATTGCAAATGCCTGCAGAAGCGTATTTTCTCTGCCTCTTCCATTTCCGCGCCCTTTTATTTATTTATTTTTTTTCCTCCTTCTTCTCAGTGTTCTCCCACAATTTAATTTGTTTCATCTACTGTATCACAAAAGGAAATCTAGTCCTGGGAGGTTATTATGGCCTCTGCTCTGGCCAAATGTAAGGGCAGGAGCGTAGAACAACACAAACCATGTAATACTCATAATGCCTGCAATTTGCTCTTTAAATACAGCACATATTGTTGTGCATCCATCTTTAGTTCATTAACGTGCTATCTGCTTAATGTGTTTTTGGTGGCATTCTTCATTTTCTAAGGATTAGTTTATTAGCAAGATACACTTATGGCATCCCCAGAGAATTAGCTCTAATTCTCCTTATTTTTATCCTGTGTTTAAATTGATCATCACTATGAGCTGTAATGTGGTCTAAATGATGTGAGAACTCTCAGTTGTTTCAAAGCTGAATCCAGTCCCTCAATAAAACAGATGCAAGGAGGAAATGGTTTTCTTTTTTATTTATTTTTTTAATTGTAAAAAAGATATGACTACTTTGGTCTGACTTTCCCGTCTTGATCTAATTAAATTAAAGACTGGGTGAAAGCACATTTGTAAATAGGTAAAATGTAAAATTATAATTAGTATATTAAATTGAAAACTTTTTATTGAAATGATTACATTCTTTAGGTAATTGAATGCAAGTTTAAGTTACATTAGACTTTGAGATCTTCTTCTACATAAGCTGTTGTGGATTTTTTATTTATTTTTAATTTGTCTGAGTTAAAGGAGCAGAAACACCGGAAAGAAAACAATTCCCATTTAGTCGTGGGCATGGTAGTTATTCCTAACTAGTACTAGTAATAAAGCTGTTTTTGAAATTGCATTCCTGATTTTTATTGCTTAGTGTTTAGGTGCAAACCAGCATTGGTGTTGTAACCCATAGCAACCAATTACTGAGTTGAGCTTTGAGTTTTACTACTATAGGAGGAATTTAATAAAGCAGCTGATTAGATGTGTTTAAAAAAATAAACTTGTTGAGGATTCTTTCAGATTTCTGATTAAATATATATATATAGGGGCCTATTTATAAAAGTTGAAAAGTTTTCCAACTAGTTCATGCTGGAAATACAGCATTTTTTAAAATTGATTTTTTTTTTCATCTATTTACAAAGCTGTTCAAAGTGAATTTTATCACCCAAAAGTGTTCACTTTCCTCAGGCTGGCATAAACACATTCCCTACGGTGTTAGTCCTGTTACTTAGCCGCAGTCGAAACATCTCCCAATTAAAGGATATCAATATCAATCTGAAATGGAAGTGGTAAATACAACCTTTCTTGTATAAACAAAAATATTTCAAGTATATTTATCCCCAAAAAATTCAAATAGCAACATATTATTTTAATCTCATATGTTGCCACATTTCATTTGATTGCCTTGATTGGCTGCCTGACTCGTGGACTTATTGGCTATCCAAACAAGTCATAACTGACTACTCTGTTGCATAAGTGTGAGCAGGTAACCTTACTCTGGGATTCCTGGGGAAGAAATTTATCAAAGTCAAAAAGTTTTTTCAACAGCCTAATGCTGGAGAAACAGTGTTTATTTTATTATGCTGGTACCACCTATTTAAAAATGATGTTTTTGACATATAGAAAATCACTTTTTAATGCATTATTTTTACACTGAAAAGTGTTTTTGATCCTGTAAAAATCAGCAAAAAGTGTAATAAATACTCCACCTTCTTGTGTGCTTTATTGACTTATTCTGCAGAGCTTCTAAAAACTAAGTCTAAAACAATACAAGTGCAATATACTGATCTTTTAAGACACTGAAGTGGGAGAAGGTGGAGAAGTTTCAGTTAGAATTAAAAATCACTATATTGTTATAATATATTGCTATAGTTTTTCTATTTCTCACTCTAAGGGAAAACAGAAGCATTTTGTACATTTTCACCTAAAGTGGTTTGACAATTGTAGCCATTTAAAGCATTAAAATCAACATAGCACTGTACTGACCTAAAAGTTTTTAAAACAAAATGGCTGCCGTATGTAACTATAAACATTTTATTAGTTCACAAGTCTCAGCTAGGGGCTACCACATTATCCATGTCCTAGTTAGCTGTAAACATATTCTTTTCTCCCATTTCTTATTACACTTTGTAGTGTTATAGTAAACCTAAGTATTTTTAAAGTACACCTGAAACTGTTTCAAAAGCTTCTGAGAATAGATTGCTGCTTTTCTCTTAGCTTTGACATCACATTTTAATATAGGTTAATTCAGAAATATTCATTTTCCATACACCCAACTCTTCATTATGGATACCTTAAATAAACTCTGAACTAACTGAAGAGTAGAACTCACGGCTGAACTCTGTATATGAGATGAATTTACTCATATGGAATTAAAAACAAAGGGATCTGCAGTTCAATTTAGGTTGAGAGATACAACAAACAATATATTAGGAGTTGAAGAGCAGAAAAGAAAATTGGCCACAGATCTGCCATTGACAAACATCCATTCCAGAGCTGATCCTTTTTCATGATCACTTTATCATTTAATGGGAGCTTTCTTGCCAATTTCAGAGAAGGCAGCTTCACAATTGTGTGCATTAGTGCTCCTATAAAACCAAGATAACGGAGGATGGTGTGAATGGAAACTAGCTGGGAATCTTCCCAGGAGATCAAGAATTCTTTGTTTTCTATCTTGCCTTTTCCCCAACATTCACATCAGCCCTGTCACCGTTTGCTATCCTTCTTCAATTTCCAAAGCACTTGGTTGCCTCTTGATAAATGAGTATTACACTTTACATCATATGATAAAATAAAGACAGAAAATGAAAGAAAGGTTTTGCAGAGTACACATCCTGCATCCTCTCTGTTTTAGCCAGTTTGCTACATATATGACATGTTGAATACCCAGTAACTTTGCAAAGCCCTATGGCACTCTAAAGTTGTACAAATCATAATCTAGATATAGAGATTCATGTGCCAATCTCTAAGTAAATATGAAGAGGTGTACTCCATGCCTCTTGATCAAATAGTAGGAACACTGTAAAAATGATAAATATTGCAAAAAAACTGGAGCAAGATATAGATCCCACACAATCTAGGGCAGGGGTCCCCAAACTACAGCCCGTGGGCCACATCCGGCCCCCTGAGGCCATTTACCTGCCCCCCATCACAATTACAGTGTGCATAGGTGTGCATAGGGATTTTCATAGTTTTTTTATCGTCCGGCCCTCCAACGGTCTGAGGGACAGTGAACTGGCCCCCTGTGTAAAAAGTTTGGGGAACCCTGGTCTAGGGGATATATTTAATGTGAATTCAATCCCCAAATGAATATGCTACAATATGCCACATTCAAACGCAAATTACCAGCATTAAACCAGTTAAAAATCCAAGTAATTTCAAAGAATTAAAAGTCTAGCCAGCAATTAAGTATATAAAAAGCCAAGTACTAAGCAACAGATAATATCCAATTGCATCTTACAAAATTGCTACAGGTCTTCATACTGGACCTAGTATCCCCATCCAATACAGTAGAGTGCTCTCTTGATCTGTCATAATGCAAAACTCTTGATTCACCATCGCCATCCTACCACATACCCACTATTAAATAAATAAAATTAACTAAAAAACCTTTTGCTTTTTATGCCTATGTCTGGTTTAAATAGCTGCATATCCTACCTTATAGAGACCTGCCTAATATAAGTAAATAAGGCAGTTCTGTCTCAGGTCAGATCTGTGGCTATATATACTAAACAAACCAGTGCAGAATTACTGATAGCTTCAGTGGAAGACATGAATTTGAAGGATCTGGACCATCTCAATATTTATATATTTTAGTACTAATTGGCAGTGTTGAAGTTGCATCAGAACAAGGCAAATGGGTTATGGTGAATCCCTGGAAAAGCCCTTCCATGGGCTAGGTTGTGGGTAAAGAGGACAGAGAACAAGTATGAACATGGCTATTGTGGAATCAAATTATGAAATTTTTGTTAACCCTAAACTCTTGAAATTTCTTGTTATTTGCCACTGCTGGAATTACATTATTGTGTAGCCCATTAAAAGCTGTTCCAGCCTATTGTTAAAAACAAATCAGAAACCTACATTGTGGAACTCTAGCACATCCTCATGCTAACTTACACAGAGGTGATAGCTCACAGGTATGGAAGCCCCTTCCCTTAGGGTAATGGCAGTTGAGGCATTTTGTTGCAGTTAACGCATGCAAGGCAGTCTCCATTAGATTAAAACTACTGTTCTTAAGGATTGTGTTATGGAAATGAAAGTGGATCTTCTTACTACAGTGGAATTGGTGCCAGCAATGTTGAGAGTTCAATTGTAAATCTGGCCAAACGCAGTGAGATTTTTCATAAGATCCCACTAAGATCCAAGATCTTCAAATGATCAGAGTAATCTTTAAGCTTGCTATTAACTGTGCGTTTTTACAGAGATCCACTGGGTTTTTCATAGATAATAATGTAAATCTTTGGTCTATTAAATAGATTTTCAACATATCTTCTACATTGGATGATTAAATGTTCTGCCCAGTGACATGTGTAATTATCTGTCGTTATGAATCTTCACTTCAAGTTAAAAGAAGGTGATTTTATCCCCACCATGTTATGGTATTCTTTTTAATAAAACTGGTTTAAGCACAACCAATGTCTGTAAATTTCTATTACAGCTAATGTGCAGTGGGATCAAAACATATTCTAATTGCACTGTTACATTACCTCATCAACAACTTGCTCTCTCATACAAAATATTTCATTTGTTTTTTTACAATCACTATTTGCAGTGTAGGAAACTTTTGAAAATGCATAGCTATATAATTTATTCTGACTAACCACTGCTGAGTTTTCTTCTCATGTAAATACTGTATTTCTCAACAAAAACAAGAAATGAGTTGCAAACATCTGCAAAAAAACACGGTGGGTGGCACTAGCAATTACACTGGTATTCATACATAGAAAAATTAGTATTTCCAATTATGTGTCATTACTTCATACAGTCATATATGCCAAAAGTACGTAAGGACAGGAATGAGTTCAACTTTACTGAATATGGAATGGGTCAGTATAAAAAATAAAAACAATGAAATCTCCACAAAATCTTATCTTGTATCAGACCAGATCTTGGTCAGTATGCCAGTGTGATCAATAAAAGACACAAAATGTAAAAATTTACCAAACAATGCAGAAGTAAGCAATTTGGGAGCTTTTTTTTATTACATTTACAGTTTACTATAAAGTATAATTTCTCCTTCGACCAGTCTTTTTGCTTTGTTAGTGTTGTTTAGTTTATAATTAATAATTAACTAAAAGGATATGTTAAAAAGAATTCTTATTTTTTCCACCTCACATTAACTTTAGTACTATTTACACTATTTGTATGTGGCAAAATACAGACACTGGGTGAAATTTAATAAACCCAGAAAAGTCCGATTTTGCTTTCCCGAGTTTATTCCCACGAGATCTCGCTGTAAATATTGCACGATTATTTTTTATCGATATTTACCAATCGAAACTTTTCGATCAAGTTTTTCGATTGGTTTTTTTTATGAAAAGGTAGCCATACTTTACATTAGTAGTATGGCTACCTTTCCTTTGAAAAATTCAATAATAAACTTGGAAAAGCAAAATTGGGCTTTTCTGAGTTTATTAAATTTCATCCATTGTGTTCTATTGATATTCACACTACGCTTATTTTTTGTATGATAAGAGACATTTAATACGGTTTTTAATTGTCTTTTCTGAATTTTACAGTTAGAATTTTGTATAGACCATTATAAAAGGGGAACCAGTTTTGTCTTGCTGACTGCCCCGGGCAGAAATATGAGTCACAAATTGACATGCAACTCAGACCTCTAATCAGTGTATCACATTCCCTCCAAGGCTGATAACAAGATTAAGTTGCTCTGAACAAGTACATGGTGAAAACAATAAATATCAAGCAAAACATATATAGCAAATAAAAAGAAAATCTCTACAACAAATTTATTTTTTTATGATCCAAAAATCCCTCTTTAAAATAATAACACTTGTTTAGCACAGTTTCAGGTGCACTCTTGTCAAAACATATAAGGTATTTACATTTTTGAATTATCATGCTTCTGGGACTTAAATCTTCTCTATACTGACATATTTTAGAAACCCGTTGGTTTACTGTGTTTATTTTGTAAGAAATATATAGTTTACAGTGAGCTCTCCAGAAATGCTTTCTTTGTACGTGTCAATTAAACATTCTTGGTTCTTTTTTTTTTTGTTCAGTTGCACTGCAAAGAAATCTTGTTTTCTCTCAGTGTCAATCTCCTATTATCCATCCTATCTAACAAAGTGAAAACAACTGAACCCCTACTAAGACACATCTGCTCCAAGTCTATATTACTGCAGAAGAAAAAAAATGAACCCTGAACCCTATAAAATAACAAAGATTGTTTGATTTGGCTTGCCCCTGTTGTTACCAGGCAGGCAACCCACTGGGTTAAGGGCTGGTGACATCTGTTTAAAAGATGTCAGGAGTTAGGAGGACTGAATGATAATAAATCAACTCTATACATGTTACTCAGCTGAGAGTGTAAAACTAATAGGACAACTGAATCTGTAGAGTCAATAATTAGCAAACCAAATAGAATTTTATAAAATAAATAAAATAGAAGTTAATTGAAAAATGCTACATCAATTCTAAGCTTTGTTTTAAAAATGTCTTTTTATCTTTAATCTTTTGTCTTGCTTGTACATTGCCTAATCTTTCTTTTACTAGGTATGTTTTATTGTAATTGTGTAAAATATCTTAGTGGGGATCAGTTATAGAGATGTTGCACCCACCAAATTGCCATAAAGAACACAATTTTTATGCAGACCACCTTCAAATTAACCATGATGCATCATATTTGACGTGGTTGCATGAAATTATTGTTACACATCAATAAAACTGTGGGAAGTTGAATTTTTATTGAATTGTGTTCCCATTGTTTTTTATGGAACTTTAAATAATACATATTTTATCCACGAATTGCTCCAGAAGCCTAATTTATATAAAGGATGGAGGAAATCTATAGAAAGAGAGGGAGGACACAAAACAACAAAAATCAAAGATAAGATTTTCTCATTTACTGCATAGGGATAAATGCCATACCAATCCACACAGCAAATTTCCATGGAGCTTTTAGGTGTTACTATTCCTTTAATGAACACAAGAAGTCTAAGACAATACTTCAATCCTGTTCACATAATGATTCAGAACTTACACTTTCAGGTTACAAGGCCCAGGTGATGTTGAATTTTTACATTTACAAGAAGCTGACACAGGAACTGAAACCAGATTTCTCAGCATGAAACCCCTGCAGCTTGAATTGGACAAAACACTGAACACTTTTTCTTAGTGCCAACCTAACTGTATGTCTCACATCCTTTTTCAAGATTTCATATATTTTTCTACTGAATCGTTCCCTCATCCCATAATTGGGAATAGTCAGTTACTATCCTACTGAGTTGTCTGTGATACATACTGTTATGCTGTGCATTTCCCTCTCTCACAAGCCCTTCATTTACAGGTAATCTCTTTAACTGACCTTTTAATGAGCTCTAAATCCATCAAAAATGAATGCAGCTATTACTTCATAATCTCTCCTTAGGTGACACTGGGGTCAAACCTGGGGTAAAGCCCCCAGTCATAGCTTGTTCTTATATAAAGCTGTGGTACTCTGTGGTGTTGACTCTGCCTTTGGCACATAGTCAGTACAGCTTGTTTAAATGCAGTCTCCAGAAATCAATAATAGAATAAAATCAGGTTAAGGTTCAGTGGCACTAGATATGAGACCTGGAATTGAGCCTTAAGTTTTTAGGTCATTGCCTCTGGACCCCCTATTGTAATATTAGATTATTTATTTGCATCTTAATTGCTGTAGTTCGCCCTGTATAATGTGGCCCTGTATACTAAGGGAATTACTATTTAATGGAATAAAGGAGGCAGGAAATGAAGGACACACAGAAAAGAATATGAAAACTAGACAGACAGAAAGCTGTGGAATAGAAAGGAAAGAAACAATAACCCAATATGTCATAGCATCGAATCAGCACTTAGTGTTTACTGACCTGTTCTAATCAGAATAATGAATAACAAATATCTCATGAGCTACTCACTTTGTTCATTTTGATGCATTAGTCCCACATACAGTATTATTTATAGTATGTAAGCAGTAATAGTACACCTCTTATAAAGCAAATACTGATCTTTTTACATATGTCGTTTTCTCTCCTATAGTATTATATCTGTTTTAATAAAATAAAGAGTAATCTAGAACAATCCCTGTTAACACACAAAAAAAAACATAGAAAAGAACAGTACCATAATATTGAAACCATTCATTTTGGACTAACGAATGTATATGCAGGTTAAAGCAAAATTGTCCAAAGTATTGTTTTCTCGAATACTGCCAGTGGCTCCTATTAGTACAGGATAGGGGAATGAAGGAGATTAATATCATGGTGATGGAATGAGAGGTTTGGATTTTCAGAAATTGGACTGGGTTTATTTTTAGCTACAAATTCTACTGTTGAATGCTTGAGAAAAATATGTCTACAAGGCTAGAACCAGAAAATGAACTTCATTTGCATATGTTTCCCAAGGAGCATTGCCTTAAGTTTTTCTATCTGTTAAGAGGGTCACCCTATCTGAACTAATTATTTCATAAAAGTTCCAACCCTGGTGGAAATATGAATCTAAAAAATGTGGGTAAGACAGTATAAAAGCTAAGCCAGGTAAAAACCTAAATAAATAAAATAGGAAGGCACAGGGCCTTTAAAAATCAGTTGGAAAAAATAATTATTGAACTTAACAATAAAGCAAACATTTTAAATATTTTTTTCATCATTAATAACATCAGAGCAAATGCAAGGAAATAGCATGTCTAGATTTTGTCAAATTAAACCTTAAAATTACTTGCCTAAACCAGAAAAAAGTAAGGAAATGACTTAAACAACAGTCTAGTCTGCAACAGCTATTTTCCTGCCTTACTGTCACTGTATTTTTGCAACAATGTTATTTAATTATTTTCAGTGGTTTTCAATGTATAATGACTTTTTTACAGAAGCCTCTCCTCTGTCACCTACTTCCTCTTTATCTTACAATTTCGAGATTTCAGGTCGGTAAATTAATCCATAATCCACAAAAAACATCAGAAAGAATCTGGTGGAGGGTCACTCTGGGAGGTTGCACATCTGCAAGTTTCTGACTGGTTCCTCAGAGTTCTTAAGACTTTAGTCAATCTTTTAACTTAAATTTCCAATTGGTGAGAGAAAGATGGAGCTTCATTTATAAAGTGGATTTAAATTGAGAAAGGATGAAAACAGGTAAATAATATATACAGCAAAAGTAATTATTTAACAGTAACAAAAGGGCAAATGACTGTTGGTGACTAAACTGTTCCTTTAACAACATTACAACTAAAGAAACCATTGACCCAGATGCTGACCATTTTATCCAGATACTAAAATATTTATTTTTGGCAATATACAGCCTTCTGTTTAGTAGTTTTATCATAGGACTGAATATTTAAGTTGAAAAAAATATTGAAACCATAAAATATTAAGTAAAACTCACATAAAATCAGTTAGCCTTAAATGAATATTGGAAAATATTTTTATAGAGATATCAAGCAATAGTATAGAAGAATTCTTTATAAATAATAAAATTGATCTCAATAAGCCATTGTTTTGTGATGGACCAGTCCTACTAAAACAAACCTAATCAGCTTTTACACTTTTTCATACAGGTAAGTAGTAAAGAAGAGTAAGGATATGCAGTTCATGGAATTTATTTAGCTTTGGCTAAAACTTTTTATATTGACCATACACTAGTACATATGATTAAGGGGACTTTGTACTTGGCTTGCATACTTGGTAGTGATCAGTAATGATGAAATGTTTTCATTCATTTAGGTTCTGATTGGTTTGTAGGGTCAGTTCTGGAGCCAGCGCTCTCTAATATTTATAAAAATTAGTTGTGGACATGACCATCTAAGGAAAATTTTTGATACAATGGGCAATTGTCACTTAGTCGCAAACGCCATTGTCACTTTTGATTGAATAATTACCTTACACAACACTGGATCCCTGCCATCAACCCCCCAATTATCCAATCTAAAGTGGTGAAGTCAAAGAGGTGAATTCGGAGCAGTACACCTAGTCGCATTCGCTCCTTCACACCACTCCTCTGCTTAGTCAATAGTCAAATTACCTGTGCATGCACACGCAAAATGATGCAAAGAGCTCCGTAAGTTCCCGACTGATGTAGTCGCCTGAATTGGTCATCATGTTCTCTTATTCTTCACTTCACAGAATTTTCTCAATAAGAGAACATGGGGAAGTGGAGAATAGACACAAATTCATAGCTCTACGCAACTATTCGGACTTTAGTCAATGAGGCTCTTAATGCCAAGCAGCCACAGCAGAGACTAATACAACTTAGCATGCATAAAATTGATTGCAAGCATAGTTCTACCTATTTATACAATATTACTTAGGACACAACTGTAGAAGGAGTAAGGAGTACAGCTTGTGCATCTGTCTACAAAAAGACATAGAGAAGTTTCAAAAGAGGGTCATAATTTTAGTTAGTGGAATCAAAGGCTTCAGTATCAAGAGAAGCAACAAAATACGGTCTTTTTATCTTACAAAAGAGGCGGATTCAAGGGGACATAATTAATATGTTAGAATATTTAAAAGGGTGAATTGAAGATCACACGTGAAGACCAGTGCGGAAAGAGATATTGTACCTGGCAGTCATATTATAGAATCCACAACCAAGGAAAATTGTGATGAGTGACTTTTTTAGCTGGGTTTAAAAATATTTATAAATAAGAGAATCTGTTAATGTTAATGCAGAAATGAAGCTTGGTTGAAATAGTTATGACATTGGGTGGGATTTGTCTCCCTGCAAGGTTGTATTGGCCAGTGGCCTGAATAAGGATTTCTACTCCTTTAAATAGGCAGGCATGGAGATTATTCTTAAGGTTCATCAGATTAAAGTGGCAATCAGTAAAATATTTGTTGCTAAAGGAAATGATAAGTTGATTAGTATTACACCTGACAATAATGGTATGTTTTGAAATTCTAATGGCAGTGTATTGTGGCAAAATCATAAACTAATGACACAAGAAAAAGCCAAGGCTGCTCACTTTAATCATAAACTATCCTTTTTGCTGCTTCATAAATACACCCCTAAGCTACTAAATTATCTTGCAATATTCCTGTTAATGGATAAAAGAGACTTAACCAAATGATTGTTAATAATTACCTTTAAGCTAAATTTTTATATTTTGAAAGAACTGTGAGTTCTCTTTCTCCCCTTATTTTAATTAGCAGGAAGAGCTGTTCACTCTTTTTTATAGAAGGGTGATACAATGCCTTTTATAATTTAGAAATTAAAGGGTCTGGAGTTTCTTTTTCATTTGGGAAAGAAATATATGATCAGCTGACAAAGTAAACTAGAAATTCTAAAACATCTGATTAAAAAATCATTACATTTAGAATTCAGTAAAAGAATAAAGCCTTAGGAAATATTTTTTTTTGTATCTTGGAAATGAGATACCAGTTGAACTGATTAAGAAACTTGATGAGTATTTGCAATCAACTTTTCTGGCCTAGAAGCAATTCTAACAAGTGCTGACTATCCATTAACAACCATAGCTACCTCTAAAAAGGTATGTTTTTAAATGGATATATAATAGTAACATGTTTGTATTTCATTTATTCTTTTTTATGGTAAAAAGAAAATGATTCTCAATATTTCTGGTACATTATTTGACATCAGTCATTCTCAAAAATATATATATTTGTAGACACTTTTGATTCTAATCATAGCAAAATATCTGTCCTGACAAGGGTTAATTAATAATTGTACTAAAATACAAACTAAATATGAAACATTTTTATAGCACATTTGTTTTGCAGTCTCATATTTGTTTCTTGAGTTACCTTTCAAACATTAATATTAAAAACTCATATGTGTGTGTTGAATGAATAAAATGCAAAGGTAATTATCTAAACCTTTTTTGGGAATATTTGGAGCATAATACTTACAATCCAAATTGTGTTCTACATTATTAAACTAGATAGAGAAAATTGCTGAAATTAAAATATTTAATATAGTATAAAAGATAATGAATTCCCAAAAACATATCTAAGCTGGTATTTCATATGTTGTGCACAGTAGGGCACTTCACAAAATGAAAAAGAAACAGTACAAGCCATGGAAGGGATAACTTTGAAGGAAAATGTGACAAAAGAGGATATATTTAGCATTTTACAAAGACATATGGACTGCGATAGCTGTTTGTACATTCAGCATGTTCGTTGAACCTTGTCTAAACCATTCAAAAATGCCCTTTAAATTTGCTGATTAGAAATTTTAAATTGTACTGGTGAGAATTAGATGGGGTAAAATACGTCTACAGATGGAAAATAACCTTAAACCAAATTATGATCCACGTGCAGAGGTGCCTCTTTCAGCTATGTGTTATGGTGCGGTTCTACCTGGCTTTTTTGTGGTTTTACCATATGCAATTAAAATGCATGCCCATTGAAGTCAGTGACCAAGCATGTGCAACCATGGTTAGAATCCTTGCTGTACAGTTTAACATGTGAAAATATGACCATGGGCATTTTGTTGCAGTAAACTGCACTGTGACAGTCACCCATTATTTTCAATGAGTGCACAGTTTGTCATGTATGGTAAAACCACAACAAAAAGTCAGGTAGATCTTTACCCTTATGCACCTTTTGTGCTTTACAAAAGCCAGCACTTAACTGCATGCTGGGTCTGGAACAGAATAATAAAACAGACTATTTACTATTAACTAAGATAATTTATCAGTCACAATTATACATATCTCCAAGTCTCCTGTTATTGATTCCTCTCAATTCATTAATAATAAAAATGAATCAACGAATTCTGACTATCCCCCGGCTGGTATAGATATTGCATTAGAAATCCTAAGAGAAAAGCCAATAGAATAGTTCTGATGGTTTTTGTTTACTGTTCCTTCATAGTTATTTTAGCCTTAGTCTTGGGGAGATTTCCTCAGCACCAAGCACTATTTATTATGGCTAAAATATGTCATTTTTCATGCTACTGTTAATTTGACTTTTTACTCCTATGTCCTTATCTGGCCTTTGAGATGTGCACATTATCACCTTTTGGTTAAGGGGCGCCAAACCTTATTCCATTGTCCTGTCCCTAGCTAATAATGTTAAACTGGATATATACTACTCTGTCCTGTTTGTATTAATCCTGCCAATAAAACTTCTCAGTTCTGAGAATGAAACAGCTTCATCCCACTGCAGCTTCATTAGTTCAGAAGCTGTAGAGTGTTTGGCTGATGGCTCAAGCACCAATGTCATTATGTCTAAACCAGTCTAAAGTCATTAGAATGATTCCAACTTGTTTAAAATACACTCGTAAAGCCAGAACATTTATTAAGAAAAAACAGTTAGTCTGACCTTCATCTCTTTTGCGCTTGTTAGTCTCAGCATTCGATGATGTAATTCCCAGAATTCCACTGATAGAGTAAGATGATCCTGCTGAATCTGTGCTTACTGATGAGACCTGAGTCACAGATCCAGTTGAAGCTAAATGTAAAAAAACTTTATTTGTTATTTATTCTGTGGTTCACCTTTTCCCACTTCTTCTCCCTTTTTTATTTATTTACAGAAATCACGATATGGAGGTAATTCAGCTAACAGGAAAACCAAGAAAAAAAAACATCATTTGCTAGCTTGCTAATATTATTCCTAAATAATAAGGTTATTTTATTATTTTCCTAACTGCCAATTATGCTTTCTATGTGACTATTCAATCCCATCAATGACAAAGAAAACTCTGGATTTATTGATTGCAGTGAAGTCATACCATATTCTACTTTAATATTTTAGCCTAAGATTAACTAACAATGCATTATTATAAGCTGAATTTTGACTTCCTAGATGAAAATACATATAAAAAAAATGTTTCAGTAAATAATAATTGTGTCATAGTAATTAAATGCACTGGTTGAATATGAATGTTTTCCAGATTGGAAACTAAAATGATACATTAGGGACTTGTGTCAGAGACTAAAGAAATCTTCAATCAGTAAACCATCAATGCAAGTACAGCAGGTGGAATTTAGCAAGAAGCAACAAATGTGATTTTTCTCCTTTGGTTAAGATCTTAGATTTGGAAGAATAACTAACTAAGGTATTGCTTCAGTGAATCCTTTGTATGAAACTCCTCATGCTGACCCTGGTAAGGCTCCAATGGGAGGAACAAATAAGTCCTTGGCACTACACAGAATGCTAAATAGAATGAAGGTATAAATCCCCTTTCCTTTTGGGGAAACCCTTTTAAGAAGGATTACCAAGACAAGACTGCTTTGTGCTGATGTGTGATCATCAATTTGCATCTATAAAGAAGTTAAACACTTAGAGAATATGGGGACCAAGCTGCACGCTAAGCTCGCAGTCAGCAAACTGTTTTATTACCGGTGGCCTCTTATGCAGCTGCTTTATTTCATTTCAATTTTCACTACATAAAAAAAAAATCAGATTAGTCATCTAAAATGATAACAGTTGGCACATAACTGAAACATTTTCAGTGAGTGCATTTTTCAAGGAAAAATGTATTGCATATATATTAGAAGTGCTTATTTTCCATTTATTTCCCTTTAAATCTGTAATAAAACAAATATACTTAGGTTATTCTTCAGAGACATCCTTTTATGTGGATATTTATATTTTCTAACATGTGCTGAAGATGCCATACTGTTCTTTTGTCAGATACAATGAAAGATGTAAACCTGAGTCTCTCATATATAGAGGTACCATTGTTTTTATTTAAAGGAGAACTAAAAGTACCTACACACAAACACATATATAAGTAGTACACCTACCTGCCTCCTAAATGGTGGTATTAAAAAATCTGGAATCACTCTGTAGTCTCTGCACTGTCCCACTG